>OZ010796.1:425060021-425254310 GCA_963932465.1 Maratus speciosus
TTAACAGAGGTTGTAACAGTAAATTCAACTGCGTGCAATATTGACTTCAACATATCCAATATAACCAATATTAGTTTGAAACTTTGGATGAGAAAGATGTAGGGTAAATTGGATGAAGATGCCGTAGTTTTTGACTTTTATTGTTTTAAAAAGCGCCTGTTGTTTTATTTGTTATTCATTGATTTCTTGTTGAAGTTTGCACCCTTAAGTAGTATCATTTAAAACCTTATTTCATTTTACAGATATTATATAAAGCATCAAAAATTTGTTTTTGTAAACACTTGCCTTTCGGCATCTTACCCATACCTATAGGTAAGATGACCAACTATCTAGGGGTAAGATGCCTTGTGGAGCTTCAATGTAAACAATAATTTTTGTGTAGTAGTATAAAACATAATGGGACGAATAAAAGTAACTTTAATATTTTAGGCGTACTAAAGTTGTTAACTTACTTCATATTAGGAAATTACAAAAATATGTATGTAACGAACGTTAGCAATTTAATAAAAGCACAAACTAATATTGGAAAAAAAAGTTATGTTCTATTTAACATTTAAAAAAATTATGGCTCTTAAGTATGCCTATTTTTAAACATTATAATAAGTTTAAATACGATAAAGCCACTGTGATTATGAAGTGCTTTAGAGTACCGATTTTTTGTTGGTGTTTTTCATATGCCTCTTTGTTCTTTTCAGCTATAACTCAGATCTGCCACAGAGTGCACATTTGTTTAGGCACTTTGAGCAACTTAACACTGAATCTCATTCACTTAAAAAAAAAAAAATCCTAATCTTTTGAATCTTTGTAGGAAATTTAATCCGTTATCTTTTCAAAGCAGATCAAATTAGCGTGTTTTTAATGTCTGCGGTGTCTTGATGGAGGTTGGGGAGCGTAGCTCGTAGGGAACAGAAGACCCTAGTTATCTAAAATTATATTATATACTACCCATATTTACATTTACGAGGGTGAATCAAATATTAACCGGAATTTTTGCTGGGAGGCCTGAAGGTCATCGTGACGGCGCTCAAACCTCTGCGCATGACAGGTGGGGTTGTCACATGACTATCTATGCAACGGTATGTGCTACTCTCTCCGTTCCGCAGTCAGCATCAGGATGAATGAGGGAGAGGTTCACCCCAACGTTGCGCAAAGTATTATTGTTAAATTTTTCACAAATGAAGGATAAGACCGGCTGAAATCCTACGAAGACTTCCAGCTCAGTTTAGGGAGACATGCCAGAAGAAATCCCAAGTGTTTTACTGGCACAGAAAGTTTGTTTAAGGACGAGCAGAAGTTGAAAACACTCCCCATGCCCTCCCCCCCCCCTTCCTCAAACAAGTTTGAATGAGGAAAACATTAACGCCGTTCGGGACATTCTCGAGGGTGCTGCCTACTACTGCCAGCTGTTAGATGAAATAAAGAGTGCATATCAGCGGAAAAGACGTGAATTGAGATCAGAGAAGTGATTTTTCTTCATAACAGTGCCCGTGCCCATACAGGCAACCTGACTCGCTAAAATTGGAGGAAATGCATTGGCCATCACTGGAATACCCTCCCTATAGTCCACCTGTGATTATGACATGTTCGGGACTTTGAAAGAAGCATTAGGGGGTGAACGATTCGGCGATCACACTGCTGTTGAAGCCTTCTTGCGCAATTGGCTGAAGACACATCCCTCTTCTTTCTATGATGATGGCACCAAAAAACTTCCAACCAGTTAGGGAAAATGTGTTTTGAAATCAGGAGATTATATAGAAAAATAATATGTAACTATCTGTTTTGTACCTTGTACCAATAAATAAAAAAACAAAAATTCCGGTTTATATTTGATTCACCCTCGTATTAAAATTTTTTATAACTGCATTAAACATCAAATTTTTAACAATGATTAAAATTAATAATTATTAAACAATTATTTATAATACCAATAAAGTTTATAAGGCAGAATACATATAGAAACCTTTCAAATTATGTTCACCTTAGATTTTAATATTTCTTTATGTCATTTTAAATATAATTTATAATTTTAACTAATGATTTTTTTTTAATCAGTTGATTAAAATCACGAGTTAATCACTGATTTAAATTATCTGATTACAATTGTTGAAAAGTTAGTTAAGATACAAGAATAATTTATACAATGAAGAAACAACCAGGCATTTGATCGCAACGGAAAATAACCGGCATCTTACACCAAGGAAAAAAACCGGCATCTTACCCCCCCCCAAAACATTTTCATCGACTAACCCTAAAGTATTGGGTAAGACGCGGGTGCCTCCCCCCCCCCCCACTGACGCGAAGAAGCGGGAACTGGCCAACCATTTACGCTTTGCAGAAAGGCCAGGTAGCAGTACACTCTAAAAACATCAGATTTATTTCTTCTTTGGTGTTTAAACTAAGACTTATATATACAAATAAAGAAGTCACGTCAAAGATTTTTGACACTTAACAGAAGTGTTTTGACGAAATAGCAATAAAAAAGTACCACTTAAAAATTTTTAAAAGAACGCAAACGGAAATTAAAATATCAGTAGGGAACCCCCTTCCTTACAACTGAGCGGCGTTTACATACAGCGCTTGCGCATATGAAAAATACGTAATTCGGTATCTTGTACAATATGTCATCTCATCTCAAGTTACGCTATTGTCTCAAACTGAGTCGACGAAATTTGCTGCGTAAGTAGGAAAGTGATCTAAGTAAATGCGCAGATATAATTTGAAACATTTTACTACATCCTGCAATCTGTGCATCAGAGCTAACAAAATGGCTTTCTGGAAACGCAAGAATTCACCAAGCGAGAGCTAGAAAAGCATAATATTTTTGATAAGTCTTTTGTTGACATATCAACCTGCTTTTTTTATACGTTCAGTTTTGATCATCTGTTAAATCACACAAAATCCACATACGCATATTCAGTAGCCGCAAGTAAACTACAGGTCACTCCAAAGAAGTTTAACTCCGATGGTTTTATTAGATTTTTCTGTAATTGAAAATTTTGTGATGCATCTAGAAGGTAGAATGGCACTGTAACTTAAACATATTATTTAAAATTAGAAAAGTCTATGTTCTTGTTTTTGTACAAAAAGGATCTTCTCAAAGCTATTTAGTTCATGAAAAATAATGTCCTTCTTCGTACAAAAGCACTTGGTAAGTTAATTCTGATCCGAATGTTTAATCAGAAAACAAACAATTATTGAGCTATTAACTAACAAGTAGAGGGCCAACCTTGTTAATCACAGATTTTGATTATTTTAATATATGTTGTAGGGCAGAGACCCCTTAGTGTTAGGTTCAACGGATTTTATCCAACGCTCCTTAGTTCTTGAGAAACTGAAGGGGGGGGGGGGGTGTTATAATAGTACACAACTTAAATGCTTACTTTGCAACCGCAATGATAGGTTGGTCGTAGCACAGTTGGTAGGGTGTTTGCCGGCTGATCTGCGGGCCCGGGTTCAATACCTGAATGCGCTACATTTGTTTTTCTCATTTTTTGTTTTATAAATATACTTGTAAGTACAATTAATAATCTCATTGTCAATAAAAATTTATAATATTGTGTATCAATTATAATTTTAACCCATTTAATTTTTTACTTTTAACTAAATAGTTGTATAAAACATCATAAAACTGTTAATTTTTTAAAAATCACTTTTAAAATGTATTTCATATATTCTTTATCGATGCAACGATATTGAGCAATTGTGTCAATTCGTGATTTTAAAGATACATCATTTACGCATTACTTTAACAAAGGAAGTCAATGCGATAATACTGTTATACTTTTTTTCAGTAACAAGCATAATTATATTAAAAATTAGCATCAGAATTAAATTACAACCGATTTTTTGCATATTAAAAGATTTTTAAATTTGTAATACGTATACTTGCGCTTTCAATTACTCTGCTTTCACCTTTATCTTCTTTCTGCTTTTATTTTTATTTTATTTAAATATTCTTTTATTTTCTTTTATTCATATTTCTTTTATTATTGTTTTATTCATAACCAAATGGCACCACAACAGATTTTGTCACGATTTTGGAATTTTTATCATTCAATAATAGATCCAATTTTTTTTTAAAACCTCTTTAAAGGATGAGAAATAATAGTTTAAAAATTAAAAAAATGATAAATTTAAGTTTATTAACATTATAATTCATGTATGATATTAAAATTTGTAATTGAAATTATTAAATTATAATTACAAGTATATTTATAAAATAACAAGTTGGAAATTGCTCGTCAAACGTGGCAAATGAGGTGCGTTCGTACTATAACTATTTTTATAATTATTTTTTGCACCCCATATTGTACTAAATGTATAATTTTTTTAACTTCATAAGGTGCCTAGTCTGTAACATCATTAAAATGCACTTCCAATAATTTTTTTCCCATTCCCCGTAATGTAACGGAACACTTTTGACTGTCCCTGTAATTAAACTATACATTCGATTTTCATAAAATTTGAAATGGCTCGACAAAATTTTGCAACAGTTATATATTTAAAATTTCAGACCATTCGGAATGCTGTAACATCATTAAAATGCACTTGCAATAATTTTTCCCATTGGCCGTAATGTAAAGAAAAAATTTGACTGTCCCTGTAATTAAACTATACATCCGATTTTCATAAAATTTGAAATGGCTCGACAAAATGTTGCAACAATCATATACTTAAAATTTCAGACGATTCGGTTGGGTAGTTTCTGCTCTGTTACATGCGGACAGACAGACAGACGGACGGACGGACGGACGGACTGAACGACGACTATAGGTGCTACGTATTTATATAATTACGAACGCACCTAAAAAAGGAGAAAGACAAATGCAGTGCGTTCGGGTACCGAACCCGGGCCCGCAGATCAGCTAGCGAACGCCGTACCAACTGACCTACGACCAACCTATTATTGCGGTTGCAATGTAAGTATTTAAGTTGTGTATTATTATTAAACCCGCCAGTTTCTCAAAAACTAAGGAGCGTTGGATAAAATCCGTTGAACCTGACACTAAGGAGTCTCTACCCTACAACATATATTAAAATAATCAAAATCTGTGATTAACAAGGTTGGCCCCCTCCTTGTAAGAGTCTACAACCGATGTTCTCTTGAATTTTGGCCTTTGTTCTTGATAGAGAGACCGCTAGTTATGACACCGAATATTTGTGTTAGGGCCAGAGATAACAATACACGAATTTCTTCTCTCCCATAAAACCAGTACTTTACTTGATCGAAAACAAACAAAATGATCTGAAGTAAACTAGGGTCGCACTAACTTTTTGCCTGACAATCGTTTGGCAACGCATTTTCCAAAAATGTAGTCCTTGTCTTTTGTAACATAAAGGTTTCTGTTATTAAATTATGCAATTATTCTTTACTAAAATAGTTGCAGCTTTTTGGCCTGCGGGCCAGGGATTGTGCATCCCTAAACTAAACAATGTGAAAAAAGGTATATATGCGAAGTATATATGCGATTCAGTGCTATAAAATATAACTGTAACTACAATTAAAAAGTTTTCTAATATTAAAAATTGTTTTTCACTTTTTCAACATGTATTTCAAGTGAATGAGCTTCTAAATCCAAGAATGAACAGTTAAGTAAATGCCAATTCTATTTCATAAACGAAGCTAGAAACTTAAAATAAAATAAAAGTAAATAAACGTTAGTTTCTTAATTTTTTTAGTAGTTAAAAAAATAGTTACTAAGCGTACAATTATCATTTTTACGAGAAAATTTCGATGGATCCGCTTAATTTTTAACTAGATAGTGCGCGTCAAGATTTGACGGTAAATAACGTGAATGTTTCATTAGAAATTTTTTTGAATTTTTAATTAGTTGCTTTTAAATAAATTGTTGAATGACGAATTACGGGACAAATTTCTATATTGCATACGTGATTCCTATTTCTTTGAGGCGATAGATGATGCTGTCAGTCTAATCTATTCAGTGAAGTGAAAGAATTTTGAGTATTACAACCAATTATGCTTGCTTTTTATTAGAAAATTTCCTAAAAATACCGGGTAGAGAATTTATTTTTACTTACTACGACCTTTTAGGTAGCTTTCATTACAAAAAGCTACCTATTGCAGCCGTTCGGAGGAAAGCGATTTAAAAAAATTTTGGTATATTTTCATCGATCATGACCCCCGGAACCCGAAACCACCCTCTGTTCAAAATTGATATATATATATATATATATATATATATATATATATATATGACCTATGTCACACTGTAACTCTCGTATTTATGAACCGATTTGGATGTAATTCGGTGTGTACATAGTACATACCAATGTCTCGACCGAGTTCGTTGGCCAGCTTCATCCACCATTTTGTTTCAAAATGGCGGCCATTTAAAAATTTTTTAAAAATTTAAAATTTGAAAAGTGGTACCAAAAAATTGAAAATGGAAAAATATTTTTTTCTTATGTATTTGACCTTTAAACAAAGATTTCGGAGCAGTTTTTGTTTCGTCTATATCTTAAAAAATGGCTCAGTTATAGCATTTTGAATTTCTAACGTGGCTGACATTTTAAAACGTCCTGAATTTTGTCACGCGATAAAAGGCGTATTTATGAACCAATTTGGATGAACTTCGTTTATACATAGTACATACCAATGTCTCGACCGAGTTCGTTGGCCAGCTTCATCCGCCATCTTGTTTAAAAATGGCGGCCATTTAAATTTTTAAGAAAAATTTAAATTTGAAATGTGGTACCAAAAAAATGAAAATTGAAAAAATATTTTTTTTTTATGTGTTTGACCTTGATAAAAAGATTCGGGAACAGTTTTTGTTTCGTCTATATCTTAAAAAGTGGCTGAGTTATAGCATTTTGAATTTCTAGCGTGGCTGACATTTTGAAACGTCCGGAATTTTGTCACTTGATAACAGGCGTATTTATGAACCGATTTGGATGTACCTTGGTGTGTACATAGTACATACAAATATCTCGATCGAGTTCGTTGGCCAGCTTCATCCGCCATCTTGTTTCAAAATGGCGGCCATTTAAAAAAATTTAAAAATTTTAAATTTAAAATGAGATACCAAAAAATTGAAAATTGAAAAATATTTATTTTTGTATGTGTTTGACCTTAATACAAAGATTCCGGAACAGTTTTTGTTTCGTCTATATCTAAAAAAAATGGCAGTTATAGCATTTCGAATTTCTATTGTGGCTGACATTTTAAAACGACCTGATTTTTGTCACGCGATAACAGGCGTATTTATGAACCGATTTGGATGTAACTTGGTCTGTACATAGTACATACAAATGTCTCGACCGAGTTCGTTGGCCAGCTTCATTCGCCATCTTGTTTCAAAAGGGTTGCCAATAAAATAAATTAAATTTAAAATTTAAAATTTGGTATTAAAAAACTGGAAAATGAAAAAGATTTTTTATGTGTTTGGCCTTGATACAAAGATTCCGGAGCAGTTTTTGTTATATAAAAACATGGAAACATTCAAATGCTTCATTTAAAACACATTACTAAATAGGTGTGATAAAATATATACAAATGTTTTTTAAAATTAAAAACACTAGATGTTAAAATGATAAAAAGCTACTCCGAGCTCTTTCGGCTAACCTTAAGCCTTTGTCAAGGAGAAGAGGATTGACTTATAAAAACACTCGACGCTCGATGTTTACTTTTAGTTACTTTAGTTACAGTTTTTGTTTCTCAAAATTTGTTCTTTTGTTTATTTCTTAAAAACGATGGTTGAATTATAGCACTTTGAATTTCTAGCATGGCTAACATTTTGAAACGATCTTTTATTTGTCACGCGATAACACACGTATTCGCCTATTTCGATGTAAGAAGGCATGTGGATAGTATATATCAATATCTCGACCAAGTTCGCTGGTCAGCTTCATCAGCCATCTTGTTTCAAAATGGCGGTCATTAAATTAAAAAATATTATATTTAAAGTGAGGTGCAAAAAAAAAATTAGAAATTGAAAAAGGTTTCTTTCTTAAGTATTTGACCTTGATATGAGGATTCCAGAGCATTTTTTGTTTTGTCTTTATCTTAAAAAATGGCTCAGATATAGCAGTTTCAATTTCTAATGTGGGTGACATTTTGAAAAAACTGATTTTTTGCCTGCGACAGCACTTGTATATACCAACCGATTCCGATGTAAGTGAGCATGTGCACAGCAATTACTAAGGTCTCGACCAAGTTCACTGGTTAGCCTTATCCACCATGTTGTCTTAAAATGGCAGGCACTTTAAGAAATCGCCGAATTTGGCACCAAAATATAAGTTACTTTAAATAAAAGCAGCTTGGATAAAGCTGACAAATTTCGTGAAATTCTCATTCATAATGATTTTGTATTGATAAAAATTAGTATTGAATCTCCTACATTCGGTTTCCACTTAATTGAGCTTCGTGTGATTGAATAATATAAGTTGGTTTTTTTTTAAATAAGGAATATGAAAGCTACCTCTTCCTCCCGGCACTGGCCGGAAGGACTTTTTTTTTTTGAAAAAAAATAGCAATATTTATTTTTATTTATTTAATTATTTTTTAAAACTACACTAAAAATAAATAAATAAATAAATAAATAAAGCTGCCACGAATTTTATTTTTATCTGTCTCATTCTCTAAAAACCTAAATTTGAAACTTGATGCAGCTAACGATTTATAATATATATTTTTTATTACTTGAATTTTATTTAACATTTTTATAATTTTTTTTTAATATTAAACCTGGATATCAAGGTAATTTCTTTTATAGCTCTTATACGAATATTTTTCTTTCTTTCCGCTTTATTTTTTACGCAAATGAATGACACTTTTCTTTCTGACATACACACATATATATTCTTGATAATGGCTAGAAAATATAACGAAAATTGTAGATCAGCTCAATTTATTTAATTGATAATTACAAGCTAAATATTTTAGCTTAAATATTTTAAATATAAAACATTATTTTTTCAAAATATTATCGAGTGTTAAATTTTATTTAATTATAAAGCATTCAAATAATATTAAAATAAAAATCTTATACGTTCTCTTCCTAATAAAATACGTCATTATTGAAATAAATTATCGACAAAAATATTTACACATTTTGGCACGCAGGGCTCGACCCTGAGTCTGCTACAAAAATTCAGATCTTTAAACTGCTGGTTTAAGCCGCTACGCTAGCAGGAACTCCTCGTTCTTCCTTCTAAATTGAAGAGGTTCGAAAAACAGCTGACGCATACGCAAATGTCTTGAATTTGAGTTCTGATCTTACAGAAATAATTTTGCGTTTTAATATTTGTGATACCTTATTTTTTCTAAAGAAGTAGCTACAACTTAACATGCTAGTTTCGTAATCTTCGTGTGTAACTATTGTCATTTCATAAGATGGATCACCAGCCATAACTTTTACTTTTATTCTCAAATCACTGCGTTTATCTTTTGTGTGTAATATTACCAAAACAATATGACACTGCCGGAATAAACCGTATCTAGCTCTTAATATCGACACAATAAATTTTTGAATTGTTAATAATGCTGAAAGAGCCAAATAATATTAACTTTATCAAAGAAAGAAAAGCTTGTTTACAGTACGATCGAATAGCAGACGAACTTAAAACGACTTCTACCTGTGATGTGATAGTTCAACTGAGCGAGTATCTTTGCGCATGTGCAGCGCGTCACCCCAAATGCAGATTTCAACTTATATACTGCGGAACTGTAGAATTTTAATTTAAAATTACGTTTAATTAATAAAATATTTGAACAAATGAATATACGTTAGCAAATCTGTGGCCAAATAGCTTTCATTTAAAAAAAGATTGGTGTAATTTGATGCAACAGTTTCTTCTCACGGACTGTCGAAAGAAAACGCTTAGCGTTTTAAATATATAGATGTATAATTTTATATTGAAATTTCAACTAGAAAACGTATATTATTATTCAAATGCAACTCGAATTTTAACAGATTTGTGATGATAATATGACGCTGGACTTTCAGTGGTATGATTTATTTTGTGAATTGCGTGAGATACATGTTCAACGTACAAGGTTGGTTGGTTGGTTGTATTTATGACGGCCAATTATCTGCACGAGGGATATAGGCCCAGGGGGGGAGTGCCCTTCGTGGGTGTCTTTCTAAGGGAACCTAACCCGTATTAACGCTTGGAAAAATCCAAGGCTCGAAGAAAACCACGAAAACTCCGAACGATTAGGCCGACGGGCGCGATTGGGATCGAACCCAGCACCTCCCGTTTACCAGCTTCGAGAGCAAAACCTCTCAGCCAGTGGTGTTCAACGTACAAACCAGTTGTGGTTTGTACGTTAGTAGTGGTTTAGACTGCACTTTAATATGGAAACCATGGCCTGCTAATGTCACTAAACAAACCAACCAAAAAAACAATTGATCCAAGTAAAAATATATGTAACTACTTGTGCAGTATACATTTCTGAAAAAAAAAATAAATTTGTTCTATTACAAATAGTGCCGGTGGCGGCTGCACAAACCATCCCCTTAACGATTTCACGGTTGAAATTACAGTATTAGATAGAATTCGATTAGAATATTAAAATGGATTTGGCCCTCTGAGTAATATCGGCGGAAACCACCTACAAACCCAAGTTTAGTGGTTCATTGGTAGATCCCCATTGAGTTTTCTAATGAAATTCAGGCATCAGATAGCAAATTAACATGGAAAAAGATGAAAGAATGCAGGAATTTCATTAAAAACTCATTTCAAAACTCAGTCTACCAATCAACCATTAAAATTGTGTCTTCAGGGGCTTTCCACCAAGATATGACTTGGCACACCAGTTCCACTTTAATATGCTGATCGATTTCTATCTAATCCTGGAATTGCGTCCATGATCTCGATGTCGTGATGGTTTGTGCAGCCGCCACGCTGTCTAAAATTTACTTTTAAAAAATTATTCAAATCTTTTGTTACTTTAACTTAATCAAACTGATTGGTAAATAAATCATATAAGTAGTAATTTTTCCGACTGAGTGAAAATTTGTCCAGAGCAGAACTCTATCCTTTGGCTTTACGTGTCAATTATCTCCCAATTCAGTTATCTTGACGATTTTCATAACCAATAACATTTACCTAGACAACCATTCGAAAATGACATCTGATCTGTTATTTGAAACAGCTTGACAGTATAATGCACATTTAACCCTTTGTGGCCGAAGTACTCGTCCCAGGCACATGCATCTCTTACACGAATTTATTCGGTTGGTACCACTGTTTTTTAAGAAACTTTTTTCTTGCACTTTGACAACAGGCGAAAGAGAAATTTAGTAAAAAATGTACTTTTAAAATATAGGGGTGCGAATAGAATATAAAAGTCGAATCATGTATATAAAGCTTGGGCAGCTATTTTCACTCAAACACAAAGGGTTAAAGGAACTCCAATAAAATATATATAGGTCATTAAATTTTTATTATTTTAATACCAACTTACTGGTAAATAAATCATGCAATTAGTAGTTTTTCCAACTGTGTGACAATTTCGTCCAGATAGATCAATTAGACGAGCAAAGGCAATTAAAACCAAAAGTTTAGGGTTTGCGTCCTGGTCTCGACACATTTTCCCTGTGTTGGAACAACTACTACTTGTATGATTTATTTACCATTCAGTCTGATTTAGTTAAAATAATAAAAGAGCAATTATGTATCTATAGTTCATTGGAATTCCTTTACCTCTGGTTTATTCTATCGATCTGTTTCGTATAACAGACTAGATGTCATTATTAAGTGGTTGTGCGATTGAATTGTGTTGTCCGGGTTATCGTCCAGAGAGCTCAAGTTTGAGAGCATAAGTAATTAGCGCCAAAGGTTCTGGGTTCGAAACCCAACCTGGACACATTTTCACTCAGTTGTAAAAATGCATTCATAAAATAGCTATTCATTTTAATTACTTTAGTCTATACAATATAAAAATATTTTATTAAAGAGTAATATGCAATAATTTAATAGCTACATATGTTTATCAGAGATTTTATTCAACTTTTGAATACAAACAGTTCGAAAAGACAATTATTAAAAAGATACAATATAGCGTTATAAATAAGCAACAGATAAGACCCACTTATAATGTACAAAACCCTATCGTGCTCCGTTGGGTCTTAATGGACTGACGCACAAATTCAAGAATTTAACCCATTAAGGACTAGCGTTACCATATGGTCACAGCCTACCTGACAACCCTTTTTCTGTTTCGATACCAGTAATTTAGAAAGAAAAAATTCATTTTCTCTAATGACAGAAACTCTGCGATAAAATCTGATAAATATTTCTTTTTTGAACAAGTGGTACGAAAGGAAATTTTTGCATTTTAAAGAGAAAAAATAATTCCGTCTTTAATGGGTTAATATATAATTGAACTTTTCTGGGGCATGAGTAGATATTCAAATCCACTGGCTGTGTCAAATAGAAATGTAAATACTCAAGAGGACTTTGAATTCCAAGTGCTGTACCTTAAACAACGCTTGGGCAAGCATGAATTCTCGGTGTTAATAGAGAGATTATGAACAGATTTTGGTTGAATAACACTTAGGAGGAAAAACTTTTTGTTCATTATTTGAAATGGACTATCTGTTTTCTTTTTGGATAATTTTCTATGAATGTATCAAGACAGTTTAAATATATTTAACCTCTTCATATATATATACACACAGAGAGATAAAATTTTATAGAAATTTTAGAATATGTGTTTGTGCGATATAAGAAAATACTATTTGCAAAATATTTAATATCGATGTAATATCAGAATAAATAATGCATTTGGAAAGTAAACGCTGAAATGACAATTGATCTTAATTAAATAAGTAATAATAACTTATAGAATATCAAGAAACAAAAAGAAAATAATTATAATCTCGAAGTGAAAAATATATCAGTTCTACATCGTGGTTCAGGAAACCTTTTGAATAAGTGATGGTATCAGTGCCATGATTGCGAATATTCAGATTTAAAATGCATTCGTACGGTAGGAATTTGAGCTAATTATTGTTAGGGATTCATGGTATTTTTTCTAGTAAATACCTTTAGTTTTTAAGTTTATTTATTACCATGTGTTATCAACATTCAGCATACTTTTAGGTAGCTTTCATTGCAAAAAGCTACCTATTGCAACCGTTCGGAGGAAAGCGATTTCAAAACATTTTGGTATATTTTCATCGATCATGACCCCCAGACCCCGAAACTGGATGTAATTTGGATGTAATTCGGTGTGCACATAGTACATACCAATGTCTCGACCGAGTTCGTTGGCCAGCTTCCTCCGCCATTTTGTTTCAAAATGGCGGCCATTTAAAATGTTTAAAAAAAATTTAAATTTGAAATGTGGTACCAAAAAATTGAAAATAGAAAAATATTTTTTTCTTATGTATTTGACCTTTATACAAAGATTCCGGAGCAGTTTTTGTTTTGTCTATATCTTAAAAAATGGCTGAGTTATAGCATTTTGAATTTCTAGCGTGGCTGACATTTTGAAACGTCCTGAATTTTGTCACGCGATAAAAGGCGTATTTATGATCCGATTTGAATGTAACTTCGTTTATACATAGTACATACCAATGTCTCGACCGAGTTCGTTGGCCAGCTTCATTCGCCATTTTGTTTAAAAATGGCGGCCATTTAAATTTTTAAGAAAAAATTAATTTGAAATGTGGTACCAAAAAATTGAAAATTGAAAAAATATTTTTTTTCTTATGTGTTTGACCTTGATAAAAAGATTCGGGAGCAGTTTTTGTCTCGTCTATATCTTAAAAAATGGCTGAGTTATAGCATTTTGAATTTCTAGCGTGGCTGACTTTTTGAAACGTCCTGATTTTCGTCACGTGATAACGGGCGTATTTATGAACCGATTTGGATGTACCTTGGTGTGTACATAGTACATACAAATATCTCGACCGAGTTCGTTGTCCAGCTTCATCCGCCATCTTGTTTCAAAATGGCGGCCATTTAAACAATTTAAAAAAATTTTAAATTTTAAATGAGATACCAAAAAATTAGAAAATGAAAAAGATTTTTTTCGTATGTATTTGACCTTAATACAAAGATTCCGGAACAGTTTTTGTTTTGTCTATATCTAAAAAAATGGCTGAGTTATAGCATTTTGAATTTCTATTGTAGCTGACATTTTAAAACGACCTGATTTTTGTCATGCGATATCAGGCGTATTTATGAACCGATTTGGATGTAACTTAGTCTGTACATAGTACATACCAATGTCTCGACCAAGTCCGTTGGCCAGCTTCATTCGCCATCTTGTTTCAAAAGGGTTGCCATTAAAAAAAATTAAATTTAAATTTTAAAATGAGGTATTAAAAAATTGGAAAATGAAAACGATTTTTTTTTTATGTGTTTGGCCTTGATACAAAGATTTCGGAGCAGTTTTTGTTTCTGAAAATTTGTTCTTTTGTTTATATCTTAAAAAATGGTTGAATTATAGCACTCTGAATGTCTAGCATGGCTAACATTTTGAAACGATCTTGTATTTGTCACGCGGTAACACACGTATTCGCCTATTTCGATGTAAGAAGGCATGGGGATAGTATACATCAATATCTCGACCAAGTTCGCTGGCCAGCTTCATCAGCCATCTTGTTTCAAAATGGCGGCCATTAAATTAAAAAAAAATTATATTTAAAGTGAGGTGCAAAAATATTAGAAATTGAAAAAGGTTTCTTTCTTAAGTATTTGACCTTGATATAAGGATTCAGGAGCATTTTTTGTTTGTCTTTATCTTAAAAAATGGCTCAGATATAGCAATTTCAATATCTATGTGGGTGACATTTTGAAAAATCTGATTTTTTGCCTGCGAAAGCACTCGTATATATCAATCTATTCCGATGTGAGTGAGCATGTGCACAGCAATTACTAAGGTCTCGACCAAGTTCACTGGTTAGCCTCATGCACCATGCTGTCTTAAAATGGCAGGCACTTTAAGAAATCGCCGAATTTGGCAGCCAAATATAAGTTACTTTAAATAAAAGCAGCTTGGATAAAGCTGACTAATTTCGCGAAGTTCTTGTTCATAATGATTTTGTATTGATAAAAATTAGTATTGAATCTCCTATATTCGGTTTCCACTAAATTGAGCTTCTTGTGTTTGAATAATATAAGTTGGCTTTATTAAAATAAGGAATATGAAAGCTACCTCTTCCTACCGGCACTGGCCGGAAGGACAACCTTAAATGTAGGATATTCATATGACACAAATTCTCAAGTAGACATTTTCATGTTCAACAAAAATGTTTTACAGACAAACATAATGAATTCACATCATTAACATTAAAATTAATATTTTTTGTTACTCTTGTTTGTATAAATTCACTTACGCATAGCTGCCAACTTTTATATTTTTTTCTTACCGCTCAAATTTAATAGTAAATGTTTTCCTTGTTTAATCGGCAAACTCCGCGATTCAATAAGTCAAAAATTTCTTTTAAATTTTAGTGGTAAGAACAGCGTAAAAGTTGGCAGCTATGCTTACGCGGTGGAAAATATTTAATAATTCAGAATTGATAGTATCCTAAAAACGGATATTCCGGTTTTCGAAAACTGATTAATACACTAACTGCTCGAAACCGTTTCTACAAATAAGTGACAGAAAAAGAAGCTTTGTTTTTAACAATTTCCAAGATAGTTGAATAGTGTTTGTGATTTGAGTTTGCCTGTCCGTCTGTATGTCTGGCTTTCTGTTCGACTTTCTGTCTGTCTGTCCGTGCTCAAACTCGCGTAAATATTCTCTTATATCCATGTAATTGATGTTTACCATGGTATATTCGGTATTGTAAATGAATGTGTGTAGCATTTATAGTTCATTTACAGGGGCACTTTCAAATATTACGTTGTATTATGGTCTATGGGGAAAAATCATTTGCGGTGTATTTTAATGGTGTTGCGCTATTTTAAACATAATGAAATTTTTATACATTATTGAGGTACACAAGAAGATGGTTACTATAGAATATGTTATGTGTAGCACTTACAGTACGTGCACAAGGGATTCAAAAGTTTTCGTTATAATATGGTCTATGAAGAAAAATCTTTTGTGTCGTACTTTAATGATGTTACTCTGTTGCAAAATAATGAAATTGAAATGAACTCGAGGTGCATCAAAATATGCTTTCTGTAGAATATGGTGTGCAAAGCATCTATCCTTCATTTACAGGGAACACAAAAGAGTTCGTTTCTGTAATGGTCTACGGAAAAATACTGTTCGTAGCATATTTTAATTATGTTGCGCTATTTAAAACATGATGAAATTTATATACAATACTGATGTTTACTACAAGATACTTGCAGTATATTTGATGTTCATTGCATTTATCGTGCTTTTACAGGAACAGTTAAAAGATTTCGGATACAATACTGTATCAGCAGTATTCTCTATTGGGGATGATTGCTGAAAGAACCATTTAAGTTATGGGGTACGTTTTTAAGTTTAACTAACTGTTTTTGTATACATCGTAGTGTGTATAAATGTTATAGACCATATACAGGGCTACCCAGCGTGAATAAGTATTAGCGTGAATGAGTGTAAATTGCTTAAATGTGTTTTTTTTAATTTGAGTTATGCATTTTAAATTTCAAATATATTTAGTATATCCCCCCGGGATTGCACTTATACTCTAAAGTGAAAGCTGGGTTCCCGAGGCGGTCATACCTGTCATCCTGTATTTAGTATATTAAGAGATGTTTGTGGTAAGATTTTGTAGAAATGTAAAATCATGTATAGGGCTATGCCAAGAACTGGATACATGGCCTCCTATAGAAGATAATTATCGGAAGTGTGATTTCATTAGTTTTATGGGTGTAGTTTTTGCCTGAATTAAATTACAGCTTAATATGTGACGTGTATAAAAATCTGTAGTTTATATTCAGGCCTATATAAGAGAATTCAAGGTTGTTTACGTCTATTAATAAAAATTGCTGAAGGTGAGTCTTCAACTGTGTTATGCTTTTTTTGCTATAGTAAATTGTAGCATATTATGTAGAATATATACAAATCTATGCATCATATAGAGAGCTGCACAAAAGAATCGCAGTACCTTTCTGGCTATGGGTGGCAATTGTAGAAATCTGGTTTTCAAATGTGTTAAGCGTTTTGTAAAATGATTTCTTTGGTATGATCTTTGCCTTATAAACCCTTTCAGGGGCAAAGTACTTCTGATGCAAAAATTTTAAAATGATCGATTGACACCTGAATTTAGGAGGAAAAATATTTGAAAGTCAGTAAAATCTTATCTTCACGTACATTAAATAAAGCAAAACTTAGTTTTAAAGGTGCCAATGCAGCATTTAGGAATTAAAATTAACTGGTATTTATAATATACCGGCGACCTTCAAGGAATTAAACGACGAAGTTTCGATAGAGTATTACAGAAGTGTTCGAAAGTATTTCATATAATTTATGCTTGACGCATGTTTTTTCTTTCTTGTTACAAATACGTCTTTAAATCTCGAAAATGTATTGGTTTCTGAGGTTTCTACAGATAAAGAACGCTTTTTGGAATTGTGCGTAAATCGGAAAAGGTAATTGTATATTTTCGTGCGTGGTTATATTATACTTTCGTGCATGGTTATATTATATTTTCGCTGATTAAGAAAGTTTTATCTTTTTTAACAGTGTGGTTGAAAATAAATGACAAAATATCTAAACTTGTATTGGGAAAATGTATTTGCACACCATCCTCATAGTTATTTACTGTCGGATGAGTAAAAAATACAAATGCTGGTTGAAAATTTGATTTTAATTTGAAAAAAAATAAAAATTTCCCATATGCAGAATGGAAAAGCATAATGCGTCTGATTTTACATGAAAAAGTTGCTGATTTCAGAAGAAAGCATGAGACCTAACTTAACAAGGCGACGTTGCCAAATTAGGCAAACTTCCACCACTAATTTTAAAATGTTGTTTTCGCCTCAGTTAACCCGCCGTCTACTAGACGAATCGAATGGAACCGACAGGTACATTCAAAATATTTAATGAAACCAGAAATTTCTTTAAAATAAACTAAATGTCTAAAACAGACAAGTTAAATAAATAAATTTTAAATAGTTTTAAATAAAAATTCTGGTGTAGAATATTTTTATGAAACTTGAGTAAAATTTCCGGTAGCTCAAGGATTAACCCTCTCGCTGCGCAGCCCGAGATATGCTCGGGCATGCATTTTCCCGTCAAATTAATAATATTTGGTTATTCTCACCAGTTATTTTTTAGCGAAAACTTTGTCTGATTTAATCAGGACATTTTCCCCGATTACCATAGTCAAAAATTTCTGCTTTAAAGAACCGGTGATAAACGATTAAACATTCTGTAAAAGACGCTCATCGCGAAGAATTATTTACGCAACGAGAGGGTTAATCACGGTAATTTGATAGACAAAAATCTTTTTAAAATTAGTGATAGAAATATGTCAGATTGCCTATTTAGTCTACGTAGAGAAATGGACGTGAAGAATAATGGAAGAAAAAAGCTATTTTCGTTTCAGTCAAATTACGAATTTTTTAAATCGAATGTTTTTATGCTCTTCTAAATTAATGAAAAAATTCATTTCATAAGACAGAGCGAAAATTAAACGGTAGCTAAGCGATCTAAATAAATTTCCATAATGGACAGCTTAAACATATGAAAGTAAATTTTAAAATCTTTTTATATTAGCAATGAAATCTTTGATCATTATATTGCTTCATGTTCTAGTATTCACGTCACACCCTGTAGTAACAAACATTCTTAGCATAAATTAGACTAAAAAGTAGAAATGCTAGTAAAAACCATATAAAAGACAAGTAAATCAACAAAAAGGATCGAATTTTCAAAAGTATTGACTGAAAATCTTGATAATCCTTTAGAATAGGGATCTTCAACCTCTGGTCCATGGCACCGAGTTACCAATATTTTACAAAAGAAAATTTTGCTGTGTTTAATGACAAACATTGTGATTAAGTAAGGTAACATTTAGGTATTTGTAGTGGAGAACTTCTTTCAGAGTCAAAAAGGTTGAAGACCTTTACTTTAGAATTTTCGAAGTATCTCATCTCATTTCGAAGAATTCATCTATAACAATAAAATTTGTTTATTAGGTTTTGAAAACCGAAGTCCAATATGGGGAAAATAAATTATATTTCTACACAGGTCTGACAAATGCCCAAGGAGTAAAAAAAAACCCGAACCCACTGTTTTTTTTCGGAGTTTTTTGAAGGTATTGAGAGTTTTGGAAAAGTATTATATACTGATAGTACAATTTAAAAGATAATTGATTACAATAATCCCTCATTTATACATATAATATGTAAATTAACAAGTTAACAATAATCATATTTGTATGTTTTAAGTGACATTGAATATTAATAATCATCTTAGGAATGAAAATATTATTAGCATGCCAAACTAGTGCTAAATATGAAAAAAAAAATAAACTAAGAAAAATTCCAAATATAAAGAATTTAAAAAATTTACTCATTTTAATTCAAACGGTTAATATTCAATTAATATTCAAACATGAAAATAATGCTTGAAGAAAAATTAATTCTGAAAAGTAAATTTAAAAACAGATATTTAATAATAACTGTTGATGAAATGCAGGAAAAAATATTTATGAATGTTTTCTTTCCAAAATATGTTGTTGCATGCCAGCATGCCAGCGCATGATAAAATGAGGTTTTTAGAATAAATTTTCCTTGACCTCAAATAGGTAACAAAGGAATTTTCAGTTTTCAATTTTGAAAGGGTTTCACTCCACAATTTTTTCAATTTTTGGACTGGATTAAAATAGAAATAAACTTGGAGTTGAGAGGCCAAAAAAAATAGCAACTGTTTATAGGTGTTGAATTCAAAAGACATTGAAGTAGACTGGTAATGATAATTGAAAAGCATTATACTGTAGTAACTGGAATGGATAAATTAATAATTAATTGATAAAAGTTTCTATAGTTACTGAGTTGAGATTAGCAGATTTTATTTAGCCGTATTTTATCGCTACTATTTTGAAATAAACTTGAAACTGAATGTAGCAAAATCAAGAGAACTGATATTTTTTTTCGTAAGGTGTTTTATTACAAATAATACAATAACCCCAAGAACTTTTTCAATATCATTAAATTTGGATTTTCTTAGTATACGTGGTATTTTGTTATAATGAGTTTCAGCTAAATAATATGGATTATATAAAAAATATTTTCTAAGAGAGAAACTCTTTACATATTTATAGTTACGTATGTTGAAAAATTAAAATACAAAAAAAATAAGTTTGAGGCAGCCGCATCATACAAAATGGAAGCACTGAAAATATGTTTTTTACATGTTTTTATTGGTAAAAATAATGAATTTGGTATGGCTTTTATTTAGCCGTATTTTATCGCTAGTGTTTTGAAATAAACTTGAAACTGAATGTAACACAATAAATAGAACTGGATTTTTTTTCGTAAGGTAATTTTATTACAAATACAATAAACTCCAAAACTCTTTAAATATAATAAACCCATAAAAGCCCGAATTATTTTTCTATTTTAAATGGAAATATATCATTTCACAGCACTTTTTCAAAATGGAAAATTGTGTCATATTTTATCGCGTCGTTTCTCTCATCAAAGAGAGCCAATATTTATCTTTACAATTACTGGTGTGCAAACAATAAACGTATAGTCAGATATGCTGTTTTCCTGATGCAACGCTAAGCTTTAATGGGTTAATATAATTAAATTTGAATTCTCAGTGTACGTGGTATTTTGTTATAATGAGTTTCAGCTATATAATATGGATTATATCAAAATATTTTAAGAAACTTACTTCTTTACATATGTATAGTTACATATACGTGGAAAAATTACATTAAAAGAATTAAGTTTGAGGCAGCCACAAAATACAAAATGGAAGCACTGGGAATATGTTTTTCACATGTTTTTATTGGTAAAAATAATGAATTTGGCATGGCTTTTATTTAGCAGTATTTTATCGCTAGTGTTTTGAAATAAACTTGAAACTGAATGTAACACAATAAATAGAACTGGATTTTTTTTCGTAAGGTATTTTTATTACAAATAATACAATAAACCCCAAAACTCTTTAAATATAATAAACCCATAAAAGCTAGAATTATTTTTCTGTTTTAAATGGAAATATTTCATTTCACATCACTTTTTCAAAATAGAAAATTCTGTCTTATTTTATCGCGTCATTTCTCTCATCAAAGAAAGCGTATAGTTATCTTCACAATTACTGGTGTGCAAACAACAAACGTATAATCAGATATGCAGTTTTCCTGATGCAACGTTAAGCTTTAATGGGTTAATATAATTAAATTTGAATTCCCAGTGTAGTGGTATTTTGTTATAATGAGTTTCTGCTATATAATATGGATTATATCAAAATATTTTTTAAGAAACTTACTTCTTTACATATGTATAGTTATATATACGTGGAAAAATTACATTAAAAAAATTAAGTTTAAGGCAGCCACAAAATACAAAATGTTAGCGCTGAACATATATTTATATTTTTTTGGTGAAAATAATGAATTTGGCATGGCTCTATTTTTAAGGGGTTATAAACTTTTCGGTGTGATAATATAATAAATTAATAATATTAAGAAATACGTTAGCTGCATGCAACTGCAATTTTAAATTGGAAATTAAATAAAAATAAACTCAATAAGGGTTTTTTAAGGATGTTTTCAAGTACATGTTACCGGATTTCGTAAAATCGTAAAAACCTTAGTTTTTGCAATATTTAAAATGTTGTGTTTAATGTGAAACATGGTGGTGGCAGCATTTTGGTCTGGGACTTTATGGCTTCGAAAGGAACTGGTAAACTGACAATAATTGACGGAATTCTTGATCCTAGAATGCATATTGAAAAACTGCAAGATCAATTATTAGAAAGTATGTTGAATTTATAAATCAGAGACAACTTCGTGTTCAAACAAGAGAGCAACTTTCATACATGCGGCGTGAATAAGAAAAAAATATTTATTATAGCATAAATGTATCGAAAAGCTTCAAAGATCTGTTTACTCCTAACTTCAAATATTCACCTACGAGATCAATTTTTGCCTATTCTTCTTCAACCGATTGCAGTTATTAAAAAAATGACGGGGATATTCAACAATGGAAAGAGGCGAAGATGGATGTTTAGGAAAGACTTTCGTCCTACAGAATGATACTTCAGTATATTTGAAGTGCAGTTAAAAATGAAAAGCACCGCGTAACCACAAAAAGAGGCCGACAGTTGAATGATACGTCTGTTGGGACCGTAAACATCTATCCAGACACCAGATTTTAATATTGTCATTGTTGGATCAGGAATTAGGGGAGAACAGTGGCCGCCGTGTATTCACGAATTCGGTTCAGCTGATTTTGGCTTTTTGTATAAATGTGTAATGTCGGAGAAATGTTTTCAATCTTAAGCGACTACAACACGGCTGGACGTCAATGACACATTCACAGAATAGCACAGTATCTATAACTTGGCTCCAGTACGCGAAATATTTGATATATTTACACAAAACTGGCAAAAATTTTAAATGACTATAAAAAAGGACCTTAGATAACAGTTACTGAATATTTGGATTTAGTTAAATGCTCGTTATTACACATACTCTTATCCGAAAAATTATGGAACTAAAATTGAATCTCACACTTATGCAAAGCGGTTTACAACCATTGGTGGCTCCTCAAAAAGTTCATAATCACTTTTCTAACTAAATTTCTCCTTATTTAATCGTAGAACACTCACCGATTAGATAAATTTAAATGCACGAAAAATTTGGTTCTAAAGTGATAACGAACCTCCTGACGAGCCGTCACCATGCATAAAGCTGTTACATATGCTGGGCAATTAAATACGGAAATCGGTGACAGCGTTCCGTTTTGCCTTGTTCACAAATTATTTGAAAGAATTTATAACACAGGTAGAAGCTTAAACCGCTAAAAATTGATTCACACCCATTGAAAAAAAATGAGAATTTTCAAAAGGTAGGCACAATGAAAAATATTAGAAGACAAATTCTGCTGTCATTCAAAGCAACCGTTCTGTAAACACGACTATCTATGCGTATGATGTTCAAAATAGTCATTTATCGTTTTTTGAAAACAATTGAGTTGTCGAGTCTGCATAAATATAAAACATCGATAGAATCTAAATAAACCAGAAATAATTCCATAAAAAAAAACTAAGGTCGGAACTGCTAACTTGGACATTTTATCTGCCACCCATAGTGCGCTCGTAAAACTCGCCGATGGTCGTTTTAATACTTAATGGCTATGCTTGATAAATCAGCGGTCAGAAACTGTATACTGGTAAATTTATAAATATTGAAAAAACATTAGTCAGTAGGAACTTTTTGAAACTGCTGATACGAGAAACGATACGACCGAACAGGGAATGGAGTTATGATTAAAGAGGAGGAGACATTTAATGTACTGTCTACCAATTGCGAGTGAAGTAACTGAGGAGGTTGTCACAAGATGGCGGCTGCTTTTATAATCGTATGGATAGTTTCTGATTACCGCCGGGACAAACATCCCACCAGTAAATTTAAATAGAAAACTTCGTCTTACTTAAAAGCTTCATTCATGAATATTTTTAATTACAAATATGGTCAAATTTTCTGTTTGTTTTTACTGGTTTCAGTTTGCCACGGTATTATAATATTTTCACTGAAACTGATAAGAGGTTGTCTAGGTTGTCAAAACATGGCGGAAACGCATGGCCTCACTACCGTCTAAGTAACCTTACACCAGTGAAAATGAATATTTGTTTCTGCTATTATTTATGATTGAAATTTTGTATTTAATAAGGCGTTTAATAAGAAGGAAATTTCTATTTAACTTTACTGGTGAAAGTTTAATCCGGCAGTAATCAACCCCTGCAAAAGCAGTTACAGTTGAAGCTTCACTATTTTAAGGACATGTCAATTCCTTTTTATTAATAGTTCCATGGAACAGGGTTGCCAGTTTGGCCTCCACTTTTATTCAGAAAATCCGAATTTGTGCCAGAAATTAAAAATAGTATTTCTTGTTATATTTAATGAAAGAAAAATTGTGATTACATAAAATAAAGATTCGTCTGTCAAAATGTCCAGTGTGAATTTGAAATTTCGAAATAAAAATGGAAGCCAAACTGGCAATTCTGCTGCTGAACACGCGTGAAAGATTGCGAACACCGGACCTGCCACTTAAATTTGTATAAGATTTAAAAGAAGTCTTTGGTGATTAGCCTTTAATCCTTTCCGGCACAGAAAAATTCTGTTGTAAAATGATGAAATGATTGACTGACACCGGAATTTACAAACGACTTTTTTTAGAAATTAAAAACTAGTTACTTTAAACTTTCATTGTAAAAGCAAAATTTTATTAAAATATCCTTGGTGTCGACTGTAAGTTTGGAATTAAAATTAGGTGGTTCCCGAAGTGGGACTACTGCGTCTGAAAGTGTTAAATAAGTCACACACTGATAAGTTGAAGAAAAGAAAGAGATGTGGCGAATGTTATAAAAAAAAAAGTAAATTGCTGCCCAAAATGCCAAATGCAGGGATCGCAGCGTATAAGGAAATTATTATTGTTCTCACCACTATTTTGAAAACAAAAAGTCTTCTTAATACGTTTGTATTGCATACTTTAAATAATATAAATTGAAGATTACCGGTTTGGGCTACTGGTAGGAACAATAAAAATTTTCTCTCTGTGTTGCGAACCCTGCAAATGCCATAATGTGTGAGGTACATTATTTCCAGTTTGTATATACAAATAATACAGGGTGATGCAAAGTGAATGGGAATGCCCATTCATTATGTCCCGTTCATTTTGCATTACCTGTACTTTTGTTGTTTCCCATTTAAATACAGTGTGCGTAAAAACAATAACGGCAACAAAAATTTTGATAAATTGAAAATGCAACAAGTGAAATGGTAATTTAATGTTGATCATAACGTGGAAATACTAATATAAAAGTCAACAGAATGTATCTGTGTCCTTTTTATTGTGAAAAAATCATAATTATGCAAAAAAAAAAAAAAAAAAAAACGCTATTTTTGACTGTGTAAAAACTTTAAGGACATCTGTATTTTTTTATAGAAATGGTATAAATAATTATTATTAATGACCGAAACAGGTTTTTAATGCCGAAACCGAATTTTGGAGATCTTCCTATTTTCGGCCGAAAACAAAAATGTCCAAAAATTTTTTAAAGTAATTAAATTGTATGTATTATAGTAATTAATAAATACATAAATATATTATTAATTAATTACACGTACTTATTAAATATGCATAATAATTAATTAATTATGCGTATTTATGAAATATACATAATTATTAATTAATTATACGTGTGGCCCAAGTCTCCGTGCCTTACATTCAAAACTTTTTTTTTCATATAAAATAAAACGTAATTAATTCATCAACTACTCAGAAAGTTTCCTAATTATATGAATTTCATTTAATAAAAAAATAGTTTAGTTTTTTGTATACACACCTCGATTTATCTTTTATAATGATTTCTGTAAATGATCATCTGTTATACTTGAACTTTCTCAAAGAGTATTCGAAACTATTCTGCAGTTTCAAACTGAAAATTTTCTATTACTGTTATGTCTGCAGCTTCTAATGAGCACGTTAAAAAGTTTTGTTATATATACATTGCTTGCTTTATAATTTGCATTCAAGTCTTGAGTCAGTCATGACTGATAATTACAAACAACGAAGTTCGTAACAATAAATAGTTTCATTTGAGCCGGCCGACAAAGCTGAAATCGATGAGAAATGTTAAAAATTTCCGACGGAAGAAACGAGATTTTCGGAATACTGATATTTTCGGTTGAGTTTCGGTCCAAAATCTGAGTTTCGTTTTCGGCGAAACTCAGATTTTGGATCTAAGGAACAGAGAGACAAATTGGGCCACACGTATAATTAATTAATAATTATGTATATTTCCATAAATACGCATAATTCATTAATTGTTATGCATATTTAATAAATACGTATAATTAATTAATAATATATTTATGTATTTATTAATTACTATAATACATACAATTTAATTACTTTAAAAAAGTTTTTGGACATATTCGTTTTCGTTTTCGGACGAAAATAGGAAGATCTCTGAAATTCGGTTTTGGTTTCGGTTTCGGCATTAAACATCTGTTTCGGTCGATCCTTAATAATAATTATATATACCATTTCTATAAAAAAAATACAGGTGTCCTTAAACTTTTTTACACAGTCAAAAATAGCGTTTTTTTGCATAATTATGATTTTTTCGCAATAAAAAGGACACAGATACATTCTGTTGACTTTTATATTAGTATTTCTACTTTATGATCAACATTAAATTACCATTTCACTTGTCGCATTTTCAATTTATCAAAATTTTTACAATTTTTTACTGTCCTTATAGTTTTTACACACACTGTATGTGCAAGTTCTACTTTTTTTTGCATATTTTTTGTATGTATGTTTGTATGTATGTTTTTGTATGTATGTGTATGTTTTTCTTAATACACCTATGATGGAAACATTAAAAAAAATCATATTTTGAAAAATTAAGCTCTTAATTTATATATATCACATTGCTTTTTTTCGCTGAAAGGCACATTTATATACTTTAAGTCTAATTGATTAAAATTTATTGATTTTTGGTAAAGTAATGATTTTTTTTAAAGATTTTTTGGAGCGTTTGTTTACTGATTATTATAGTTTTTGCATAAAAAATTTAAATGAATAATATTTTATAGTTTTATCATAAAGTCATAAATGCCAACATACGCTTTGTTGTACCACAAAAATTTAATATTAAATTTTACCTTTTTCAAAAGCCATAATCTGCCGATTAATTAAGGCAACAATTTCTATTAAATTTTTGTGGTACTAAAAAGCGGAAGTGTGGGCAGCTATATAAAGTACAAGGTCTAAACTTGATGTATGATTTTTTCAATATTTTCAAATTCTTACTAGATTTTTAAAGCGCAATGTTAATTATACACTCTTTTTCAGTTTAAAGGTGTAATAAAAGTTGTTTCGGGGATAGGGTTAACAAAAAAGGCTGTATAATCAATGGCAAGCAGACTACAATGCATTTTATACAATAATGAATTGTTTCCAAAACATTAGATAATAAATATATTATTTGTTCAAACAAATTATAGTTATTTGTATAAATGTAACTGAAAAATATTCAGAATTTCAGACATTTTGTATTACAGATAGCACTATTTAGTAGTCACTTATTTATTTTGCATTATGTGATTCGTAAGTGAAAGGTATTGTTTTTCTCCAAAATTTGGACTCGGAATTAATTTTAAAAATTACATGGTAAGTATTCTTGTTCAAATATTTTTTTCAGACACTGCACTAGAAAAGAATACTATTATTTATATTTTTTTCATATCTGAAATACGCATGTTAGATTTTATATAAGTAGAAGTAAATGATAAAAGATTACTATTACGAAAATGTCATATTATAACGTCTTTATTATTACATACTACACATGTTTTTATTGTATATATTACTATTATAATGTCTTCATTTTCTTGGAATGGCTGGTCTGAAAAATAAGTCTACAGACAGAGGAATATTATAAGAAGAGAGTTAGTGACTGTTTAATACTAGAACGGCTATAACGCTTATATTGACTGGAAATGAATAAATATATTTTGATTAGAACCAGAAATCTCTAACTATAATAAATCAAATACACACTACACAGAAATGCTTAAATTAGGTAGTGTATTAGATAAAAATTTTGTTGTAAAGTATTATTATATTACTAGAGTCAATTTTCTAGTTGTTCTAGGGGCAATGTAATTCTGTTGCTAAAATTGTTAAACGAATGTCACCAGAAATTTAGAAAAAATAGATTTGGAAATAAATAATTTTCCGCACGTACATTATAAAAGCAAAATTGCATTAAAAATCTTTGTTTTCATTGGGCAGTTAGCGATTAAAATTAAAGTGGCATACATAGTATACTATTGCCTTTTAATGAGTTCTAAAGTTTAGGGGAGACCGGAGCTAGTTGGATACAGGGGTGAGTAGGCGCAGTCCTCATAATTTGTCTGTTTATGGATAGATGACGCACCCAGTCACAGAGTACCTTTCTTCTTGCTTTCTACAATCCCCATCGTAGTTTTGCAACATTACTCACGTGCAGTGGACATTTATTACGATTTTTCTGTTTTTTGCATTCATAAGTAATTTTTTGTTGCTTCATTCTTTTTCTAATTTCTAATACTTATCTTAATAATCGCGATTTAACTCATGTAGTTTTTAATAGTGCGTGTTTCACCCTACCTATTCCATATGTGATTTACTTGTATTTTTTATGTTTAAAGGATTAAGTCTCCAATTTTGTGAAGAAATTTGTTATGGGGCTAGTAGGTGTATTGAACATGGGGCAAGTTGGCTCGGTGCGCCAACTAACCCCGTTACACTGTTGCGTAATATTTTCTGCTATTTTATACCGTTTGATAAATTACTTTTTTATTACAAAAAACATGCTTAATTACCAAAGAAAAACAGAGCAGGTTAACACAACGAAGAATATTATAAGAAATGATGTGGAAGTTGTGATAATTAACGGCCGATCTATTAGCAAACTGTTAAAGCTTTTAATATTCCTTGGATAGGTCTTGCCCTATATTTCAAAATTGTGAAGAATGATATTTAAACGAGTGATGATGTTCATAATTCATCTATGACAGGCTAGAAGCTGGATGTTCAAAACATTCAGTATCACCTTTTTGGTTTTATCTCCAGCATTCACTGGAGCTTCTCTGATTTCGGCTTAGGATGTTTGTAATTATATTCTGAGGATGTTAGATCAATAAAAAAAACGGAATAAAAAAAGGAAATAGGGAAAATAGGCATAGGTAAAAGGCGGCCACATGAATATTGATGGATTCAACAAATCTGAGGGTTTTGGAAGAGGAAAAATAAGCTTTGAGAAGAAAAAAGATTAAATACAAAATAGAAGAAAATAAAAGCAACAGAAAGTTGGCGAAAGGTAAACAGATAATAAGGAAAACTTTGTTTCAACCTATAATAAAAGGGAACCTGTTATTGAGAACAGCACGAATTTTGACAATATCCCAGATTACAAGGAATGTTCATATCTGGTGTGTGTTGGTACTTCAGAAACAGCAAACACCGATAAAAGTGTCTGCGATGCAATGTATAAGCACATGTGGCCTGCAGAAACGTCGACACTCGGTTTTACATTTGTGACAACTCTGATGATGATGATATCGAGTACGATAAAAGCTACTCAATGCTAATGTTTTATTCATTATTTTTATGTCTGCATAATTTAGAGTCTACATTGTACGGGGATAATTCCTTTGTTTAAACTTGCTGGTAATAATAAAATTGATTTCTCTTAAATACGTGTCTTATTTGAGTTTAAATGAACTTTTTATGAAGCGTGAGCCTACTTACCCCATAGGTATAGGCAACTTGCACCGCGGCGGGGTAGGTTGGCACACATTTTTCTTCTTATTTCAGGCTTCCTCTAAACATAAAGTACAAAAACTACAAACACAGAACAGTGGGTATTTATAGCCAAATGTCTATGCTTTGAAAGTGCCGTTAAAATTTGTTAAAAATCTTATACCAAAAATTAATAAAAATCAAACAGTAAAAACTGCACCTACTAGCAACGATTCTCCTACTTGACTACACCCCGCTATTATTAAATACAAAAAGCCTACTCTGAGCTAGAAATTTTATTTAATTAAATGTGTGTTGTGTTATGTGGTAGTCATTTGAAATCTATCTGATTTCATTAAGTAAACTACTGGTCCAAAGTATGTTGTTTTTTAATTAAAAGAACAACGACAAAAAAAAAATATATATATATATATAGGAGATTGGTAAGTATGCATAGCTATCATCTCTTACGATTTTTTGTACCACAAAAATTTAACAGAAAAATTTTCCTTTTTTAATCGGTAAATTAAAGCAATTAAGAAGGTAAATTTTACTAGTAAATTTTTGCAGTGCAAAAAAAGCCTAAGACTTGGCATGCACGAGTATTGGTTAACCCATTCAGGAACGGTGTTTATATGAAGCGAACTCTGAGTTTTAATTCCTAAACTGCTAAATTTCCCCCAGAATAAAATTTTGCTATCATAATATAAGTTAAGAAAAGCTTTAAATTATTTTCAAATAAATTTTTTAGTAAATTCTGGTGTCAGTCAAAGACTTCAACATTTTAGAAGCAGAAGTACTTTTCACCTGAAAATGGCAAAGGAAAATTTTGTAAAAATAATTTTCCTTTTTGAATGAGAAAGTCAACTAAATTAATCATTGATATAGACTATTTTATTTATAGAATAGATTAAATAAATAAAGTTTGAATTAATGGTAATAAAGAAACCCTCAATTAACGGAACACCATTAAAACAAAATCTATTTCACAGAGCAAGAAAAAGTAATCCCAAAGTAAAAATGGTGGATTAGTAGTTGTTAAGGTAAATAAAAGTTCTTTTAACTTCTAAATGTCGTAATTACAAAGGAGAAAAAATATATACCTCCTTAATGCTGACAACTCGTAAGCTTTCGCCAAGATTCACATCTTTAAAGGAAGTTTAGCAGCAGTATTCAGGAGATACAAAGGGATTTCCTATTTTATTTCCACTTCTACAACATTGTTTCGAAGATAAAAAAGACACCATTGCATTTGAAGGAATTTAATACAGCGTTTGTTAAAAGAATTTGATTTCTACTTGAACAGATTTCAGCTGTGTTCTTTTGTGAGTTAAAACAACAGAAGTGGTTGTGGATGTCAAATGAAAATTACTTTCCTTTAAATAGTTGCGTCGATGTATTTATTGTTTTAAAAATTCGACAACGCCTTTCTTCAATAGTAATTAGATTAAAGCTTTTCTTTAAGGAAAAAAAATGATTTACCACAAAGAAAAAAAATCACTAATTTCTATTTCTAAGAACTATTATTAGAATAAAATATTCCAGATGTATTGAAAAGTAAAACTCATTTATTTATTTTTAAATGATGTACTATTATACTGGTATTCAAAAAGTCGGAAATCTCATTCCTGATAGAGAAATATAGTAAATTCTTTCAAGAATTTCAGGCTATTTAACATGTATAAATAGTAAACCTATATAAAAAAATATGCGTCATTCTAGAAATGTAACGTCATCCAAACATACAATCATTACTTTCCATAGAATACCAATGTTTCTGTAATAGTGAAGATACGTTGTAATAAAAGGAATCGTGAAATTATTATATAATTTTATCGTCATTGGTTTGTTAAAAATTCGTGAAAAAAAATTGTATCGGATGACATTGATTATGGAACGATACACCTATAAAACCGAAATATGAAACCAAAATATTTTAATTTTCATTTGTTACTTGGTTCTTTTGCACTTATTTTAATGATTCGATTGCATGCATCGAGACCAAATTTGAAATCTTGATTCGTCCTAATAATTGTTATCAACGATACTAAATTTAGAATAATTAATATCCATATCATCTATTAACAATGCAATTTATACCAAAAAGTTATTTGTTTTTTATTTTTCTGTAACTATGTGCCATTTGTTTAGTTCATGAATTAATTTTTATTGCCTTTTAAAACAAATTAAGTTCTGCGGATGTAAAAAGTAATACAGGGTTCGTACGCTTCAGGGAATTTATCAGGACAAATATCAGTATTTTTTTAATAGAAAAATAAATCTACATTAAACACGCGAAATTTCGCATTATTTAAGAAGAAATTTTCTATAAGAAAAACAGGTGGACTGGTACAGAAGAATTTTCTGGTCTTGAAACTCAGGACAGGTACAACACCTGGTAATAGGAGACAACCCCATTAGTTAGCTGGAAAACAAAATGTATCTATATTGTCAAAACTGTTGAAAAGAAAGAGCTAGAAATTTACCATTATCTATGTGCTTGATGATAATGTTCCTTTTTATTTGAAAGGAAATGTGGGTTATGTTTCATAATTTTCCAATATAAATTCGTTAATAGTTTTCATAACTGAAATTTTGAACTGTTTCATTGACTGCTATTAGGAAATTTTTCGATTTATAAATGAAAGCTTTGAAGAAAACTAAATATGGATCAACAAAACTGGACTCCTGTTAAGGCCATAATGATCTTATATAAATGCATAAATTACAATATAGATTTTGCCGAACTGATTTAATTCTAGGAATTTCAAAAAGAAAAAAAAAGAGTCAAAATTGCAATTAGTGTTGCAATTAGAAAAATACCAGATAATACAATTTTTATTTATGTGGATCATGAGTAGTGTTCCCACGTGTCCCGTGTCAGGGCTCCAAATGTTCTGGACACCACTAATTTTTACAGTTTATTTCTTCATCTTTAATCGCAGAGAATTCTGCTATTATATAAGGCGAATAAAATTTCTTTAAAATACTGGTGTACATAGCATTTGGAGAACCGATTTACGCAAGACAAATGACAACACTAATCACGACCTATGCAAATAATTCGTTTATACTGAATGCTTAGTTTACCTTTTGGTTACAGGGGGAACTAGCGAATATTTTTATATTCATTCGTACATGAATTTACAAAATATTTTCAGATCCTCGCGTAAGTGTATGGCAGAGATTAATTTTGAAAAAGTGGTACGAATAGAATTACAAGTAAAAATTTAATTTAAAAAATCAAAAAACCCGACTGCGCAAAAAGCGAACTAATTAATTATTTCTCATCAGTGTGAAACTGTTTTTTATATTACTTACCTATTTTTTTTATTTACTTGTATTGATGACTTTTGAGTTGTGTTTAATTGTTAGTTCCTATCTATAAACATTGTTTTGATGAGGCCTATAGATGTCTATGAATGTTAGAGTTGCAGTAAAGCTAGAAATTCTACCTACATAACTCCCAGGTTGTGTAATATTTAAACGGAGAACTATAAAACTTTGTGTAATATTTAAAGGATTTGAACTGTAAAATAGTCAATGAAACATGGTCTTCATTTTAAAAGACCTATCCAATGATATGCGACTCAGTATGGTGTCTTAAATTTTTTTTTCGTCTCTATCGCCATTTTGAATTTATATAAACAAAACCTAGCCTATAACCATCGGACAGTTAAGACGAATCAATAGAGACCTCATTCATTAAAATCCATCCAGCCGTTGGGATGTTTCGAGGGTATAAAGAAATCCACATACCCAGATACGCGTGAAACACATAACCCTTCTTGGTAGTCGGGTAAAAAAAATAGCCCTTGGTTCGCCACATGGCCCGACCCCGTCAATCAAAGGGTTGGTTAAGCATCGTCCAGGCTTGGCCGCATTGCTACAGGAAGGATGCCTTTATGGAGGACTTTATTGACATTTTTTAAATCATATTACACGTTTATTGTACCCAGATGATCGAAATGTATATTTTGGTTAAAAGTTATTAATAATTATAGCACGTTTTCAGACTTTTACATCTTTTGATTAAAATCAAACAAATCCTATCATTTATTCAGAGATGCCAAGCTTTCACTAATCTTCCGCAATATGTGGGTTAGTTTGACCCACGTTAAATACGTTTCGTACCAGAATTTTTTAAAGAAATGAAATAAAATAAATTCCACGTAGAAACCTGAAATTAAATATATAAAGATTCATGAAATAAAATTTTGGGTTCGATATTTTCTTAAACCGGGTCAAATTAATACACATATTACGGAAGATTAGTGGAAACTTGGCACCTCTGTTTCTTCCTACTTAAGTGAAAGGGAGACCTTTGTACCTAGGATAAATTTTGTTTAACTTATAAAAACTGAGCTACTAAATACTTTTTAACCTTTTTAAACGTTTAAATTAATGCCGACGTTTGTTAATTGTATTTTCTTATCGATGGAAGTATTGTACGTAATTAAAATTGGAAAACATGCCAAATTGAATCTTTTTTTCTAAAAACAATGCAAATGGCCCTTGGTACAAGAACACCAATGTACCTTAAATCGATAGTTATTGTGCCCATGGTCAACGCACTGAAATTTTAAATATACATTTTATAATAAAGAAGAAACTGTACATTAATATTTTATAAAACAAACATTCGTCATTAGAAATCACATGAGTTGAAAATCCTCTGACTTAAAATATATTTAATACTCTTATTGCATTTTTTTTTTATAATGTAGAAAAATAACTCGCAAATTAACATATCACTAACCCACCAAAGAAAACCGTTTTTTTTCCACGAGTTGTTGCAATTTGAAATTTTATCTAGGTTCATGGACATAGGTAAGGGAGAGTGGTAAGGAATGGGCCAATCTTTGGTTTTTAATTTTTATAATTTTTTCTAATAAATTTTTTGGCTCAGAATTGGCTCTTAAATTACTTTACTTATTTGGTTATATAAAAAAGTAATAAAAATTGGATTAGAAAATGTCTACAATGAATTGAAAATAAAAAAAATATAAATTTGGCCCATTCATCCCCACCCATGGGGCTGAATGGGCCATTGAAGATAATGAATGGACCACTAAATGAATTCAATGAAAAAATGGGGAATTAATCTTTTATTCACCAAATATGACAAAATGAATGGCATTTGGCATGATATGATCGAAGGCATACTGAAATGGTACGTAATACACAATGCTTATCAAAATTTATAAACATCAAAAGTGATGTTATTAAATCACATTATTGTAGCAGAAAAAAGACAAAATAATGAGATTATAAGAAAGAAAGAACATAAAATATGCATAAAATAATAGATAATACACATGATTTAACGAAATTTATATTTTTCAAAATTAATATTAAACGACATTGCTGTAACAGGGTTGAACGGCCTATTAATTGACTATTTAGTGTAAATTTCTGGTATTATTTATTCTACCCATCAGATTCAGAATATAAATAATTATTCTAGTTTTATATCAAATGGGAAAATATGGGTAGGTGTGGTCAACAACTAGACAGTTCACCTTAATCATTTATATAATTTAACTTATATTTCTAATTAATAACTAATATTTCTTACGGTGAAAATGTGCAAATTATTTTTTAGATATCACTATAAACCTGTTCTAACTAGACAGTTAATTTAATCTAAATCCATGACAGCCAGTATTCTTTCATATTAAAGAGAAAATCAGAAAAAAGGAAGGAAAACCATATTTTCATGATCAGGGCAAAGGTATGATGACCATGATATAGCGGTCATGATATAGAGGTATATCATGACCATGATATAGCGGCCCATTCAGCCCCACCTGATATCTTCTGGAATATTGGAATATACCTTCTGGAATATATTCAGGTTTTTTTAGTACATTAAATTCAAATAACATCTAAATACATCCTAAAATTAGTTTACGGATATGCAAAGACTTGCTAATGCACATATCTGCAATGAAATAATAGATACTTTTCAGCTTATTTATTTTACTGTAAAGGGAAAAAATTTACTTTTCAATCAAATTCTTGACCATTCTACTCTAGTGGGAAAATGGCTTCTCCCAAACAATGGAAAATTTGATGAGTTTGGTAGAACAAATAACTTCATCTATTGATGGCATCTAAAATAATTTTATGCAAATACTTTTTCATATTTTGTTAATGGCCCATTCATCTGCATGGCCCATTCATTACCACTCTCCCCTACAACATTTATTGATTTCACATAAAATGGAATTTAGAAAAAATTCGGCACGGATAGTTAATATAAGGGTTACCAGTTTGACCTCCAATTTTAATACGAAATTTCGGATTCAGACCGGATATTTTGAAAGAAGAATTTTTACATAATGCGATCGCTAAATGTTCATTATTAAATAAAACATAAAATACTATTCTTCATTTCTGATATGAACTCTGAAATTCTGAATAAAAATGGAGGCAAAACTGGCAACCCTGTATTCGATATTGCATTTAGCACATCAGATAATAGTTTAAACTTCGCCTTGAAGTTAGGAAAAAACATTTTTCTTATCTTTGTAAAACAATAAACAATCCAGGTGAAAATTTTTATTTTTGTGTAGTTTTTATCGTTTAATTTCTCCGAACGCAATTCTTCTGAAATTCAAAATTCCCATAACAACAAAAACTGATACACTATGACGCAAAAGTTTAGACAATGAAGAAATTCTTACATACTTTGAAAAATATTTATTCAATTTTCAAATCACTGCTTGAAATTAATGTGCTGTACATATAAACAATATTTATAACAAAGAAAAGTGGAATTGTGCATATTGCAATAAATTAAATGGTAACAAAAATAAACTGCTGTCTCAAAAGTTTAGACACAAATTAAATAAAATCGAAATAAACAATTTTTAAAACCTGGTTGCGCATCCATGCTTATGTATTACGTCATATACACGAGATTGCATGGAAGAAACTAAATCTTGCATAGTTTGTGGATCGATATCGTACCATGCATTCTCAATAGATGTCTTAAGTTCCTTTTCAGAAGAGTATTGTCTAGCGTTGCTATAAACTTTGCGACACATGATGCTCCAAAGGTTTTCTATAGGGTTAAGATCTGGGCTACATGCTGGCCAGTCGAGAACTCTTATATTATGGGAATTAAACCAAGATTTTGAATGTTTTGCAGTGTGAATTGAAGCATTGTCTTGCTGAAATTCCCACTGAGGACCCCCTAGAAGCTCAGCAAATGGCAGTAGGTTTTCTTCTAATGTCTGTGTATAATGCTGTGAAGTTTGACGACCACTGGTGAAGGTCAGAGATACTTGTCCATTATAGCAAAAGGCTGCCCAAACCATCACCGAGCCCCCTCCTTGTCTGCGACTAAAAAAACGTCGAGGTTCCTTCCGCAAGTCATGCCAATACGATAAACAACCATCTGGACCATCCAGATTCCACTTTTTTTCATCGCTAAATATGACTGACTGCCATTTCTCTCCATATGACATATGCTTTCGAGCCCACATAAGTCTTTGCAACTTATGATATGGTTTCAGAGCTGGTTTCTTCTGCATTTTGCTATAAACGATTGTTCCTTTTTCCAAAATTCGTCTACGAATCGTATCCTTTGATACAGAGAGTCCCGATGAGCTTTGAACTCCACGTACGCTCATTTGTTGAGTACTCGCTAGTCTTTGTATCAGGCGATCCTCTCGTACATTTGTCACACGTGGCCTCCCAGACCGACATTTTGCTTTATATTCGGAACCACTCGATAAAACTCGATAAATAGATTTTTTTTACCTATTAATAATAGCAGAAATTTCAGAAACGCTCTTCCCTTCACCTTTCAACTGCCAAATCCTTGAAACCTCATTCACTTGAATTTCTTTAGCTCTCGGCATGTCGACTATGAAGCGCAATCGTTTGCAGAACTTAAGTACTCCAAATTTGTGACATCATCGATTCTAAATTTGCATATGCCGGCGAATATTCAAAGAAATTAAGAATAGTGTCTAAACTTTTGCGACAAGCACATTTGAATTTTTATGAAAAAAATTAGTATTATAGCAAATAAAACGACTGTCTTTTGTACATAGCATTTTAAATCAGTTTTTGAATATATTTACAGGTTTTTGTAATTCTGACGTCATAATTCTACATTTTAAAGCTGAATGACGTCATTGTCTAAACTTTTGCGTCATAGTGTATTGCCATCAGTCCCATACGAAGAATAAAACTTACAAGGAGAGGGCCAACCTTGTTAATCACAGATTTTGATTATTTTAATATATGTTGTAGGGTAGAGACCCCTTAGTCTCAGGTTCAACGGATTTTATACAACGCTCGTTAGTTCTTGATAAACCGGGGGGTCTAATATCAGCATACGATTTAAATACATACTTTGTAACAAGATGGATAGGCCGGGCGTAGCTCAGTTGGTACGGCGTTTGCTAGCTGATCCGCTGGCTCGGGTTCGATATCCGGAAGCACCACACAATTTGTTTTTCTTATATTTTGTTTTATAAATATACTTGTAATTATAACTTAATAATCTCATTGTCAATTAAAATTTATAATATTGTATTTCAATTATAATTTTAACATATTTAATTTTTTTCACTTTTAACTAAATAGTTGTATAAAACATAATAAATCTGTTAATTTTTTAAAAATCACTTTTAAAATGTATTTCATATATTCTTTATCGATGCAATGATATTGAACAATTGTGTCAATTCGTGATTTTAAAGAAATATCATTTATGCATTGCTTTAACAAGGGAAATCAATACGATGATACTATTACTCTGTTTTTAAAGTAATAAGCATAATTATATTAAAAATTAGCATCGGAATTAAATTACAACGGATTTTTTGCATATAAAAGATTTTTAAATTTCTAATACGTATGCTTGCGTGCGCTTTCAAATATTTTGTTTTCCCCATTATATTCTTTCTGCTTTTATTTTTATTTTACTTGAATATGTTTTATTTTATTTGAATATGTTTTATTTTATCATAACTAGATGTCACCACAACAGGTTTGTAACGATTTTGGAAATTTTATTATTCAATAATAGATCCAATTTCTTTTTAAATCTCTTTAAAGGATGAGAAATAATAGTTCAAAATAAAAAATGATAAATTAAAATTTATATTTGTTAACATTATAATTAATGTACGATATTAAAATTTTTAATTGAGATTATTAAATTATAATTACAAGTATATTTATAAAACAAAAAATGAGAAAGACAAAATATGTAGCGCGTTCGGGTTTCGAACACGGGCCCGCAGATCAGCCAGCAAACGCCTTACCAACTGAGCTACGCCCAACCTGTACTTTTTGTTACAAAGTAATTATTTAAGTTGTGTACTAATATTAGACCCCCCGGTTTCTCAAGAACTAACGAGCGTTGTATAAAATCCGTTGAACCTGAGACTAAGGGGTCTCTACTCTACAACATATACTAAAATAATCAAAATCTGTGATTAACAAGGTTGGCCCTCTCCTTGTTGGATTCTAATTTTTTTTTCTAATAACGGGAATGGTCCTAAGTTGAAATGTCGTACCTACATAAAACAAAGAGGTTTCACAGTAAAAATGTTTCTAAATGTGGAACACATGTAGTGCTGCCAGATGTCCCGCGTAAATCAGGGCTTCAAATATTCTGGACGTCATTAATTTTTTACATTTTATTTTGCTATTTTTAATTGCAAATAATTCTGCCATTAGATAAGGCGAATAAAATTATTTTTAAATATTGGTGTCCAGAGCATTTGGACCCTGGTTTACGCGGAACAGCCGGCAACACTAATCACAATGCGTTTTTTAAATTAATTCTAAAATAGGGCATTCTTTCTTCTTTTAATATTAACTGTCATTTACTTTAAAGTTTCTAACATTTTGCGACTCTAATACAGCTCTAATTTTGTTGTGGGTTATGAATTTGTAAATTATATGGAAGAGGAGCCGCAATTTCCGACGTATAATCCTCGGATAAAACTAAGGTGATTCCAATTGGGCTACTTTTTTAAATTCAGATTGCTTGATTTCTACCTATTTTTAAATAAAAGTACTCATTTAATTTAATGAGAGTAAACAAGAATAATATTAAAGCTTCAAAATGTGGGAGCAATCAAATAATCTGAATTTAAAAAATAGCCAAACTGGACAGATAGGATCGAACAATCCGTTTTAGCCCAGAAATTTGATTTAATATAATGTAACTTGCTCGATCACGGTCATATTTGACTTTATTCATTCAATAAAATTTCTGGTTCTGAATTTGTTTGTTTGCTCCGCGGATTATACTCTACAAATCACGGTAATTAAGAAAAATATATATTTCACTAATGAGCTTTTTGTGAGGCACAGTACTTAATACCCAATAAAATATGTAACCCATCTATGAAAGTAAACATATCCCCATAATCTTCAATTATAGGCTGTAAAACAAGACGCCTCCGACATAAATGAGAAAATCAATGCAATAAAACTGTAATAGTGAGCTCAACAATGAACATTATGATTAAAAATATCTCATATATAAGGTTTTAGATAAGATCTATATACCTTTCAAAACTATGTAATGATTAACAAACATTCTCGCCATATAGATAATTATTTCTTTGCTTTCCTAAAAAATGTTTGGAACTATTTCCCTGAAATATTATATCGCCGTTTGCAATTAAAGCATTTAATCGCTACATTGTATCACAGTTTAATTTATGTTCACATAAAATACCAAATATGATATGTTTTTCATAGATAAATTTTCCGATTGATTACATGGAGAATTTATCGCGTGTAAGATTTTTATTGATCATTTAATGCATGATGTTTGATAACTCAATAAAGTATTGAGTACATTTATCAAAGTAAATAAAACCTCAAAGAACCAAAATTATTGTCCATAAAGTAAAACGCAGCTACCATAAATGAGAAAATCAATGAAGAGTAACAAAATTTGCGAGAATAAAAACGAATCTTTTGGAGTGAAAAGCTCAATTAAAAAGGTTAAAGAAAATGAATGTTGTTCCAATTAATGGCATACTCTAAATGCGAAAAGTAATCAAAATCTTTTTATGTCACAAAGTATGCCACAAGTGACAATTTTTTTAGAGGACTATATGTTTAAAACAAAAATATTCTCTCCTAAGTGTGATCTCAAAGAAACACGTTGTGATATTTTTGTGATATTTAGTCGTTTGTCACCACAAATTTCGAAAGGTAATCTTCATCTTATTTAATAGCAAAGTTTCTGCCATTAAATAAGGAAGTTTTTCTTTTCTAAAATTGCGGTAACTCGATGATTCGCGGATCACACCTCTGGTTTAAAAGATGCGTACACACAATTTGTAATATATTTCTGCAATTAAATAAAATGAAAATTTTTATTAAAAATTGTGATAGAATTGTACGCATCCTGTAATTAACAAATGAATTTTACTGATCTTTTAGTCGATAAAGTAATGCGGCAATGCAAAAAAATGTCTGGCCTGCTCATTTTAGTTCTTTATGAGATACAAAGATGGCGCTGCAGAGTAATTTTTCTTGTTCTGGACATAGTTCAAGTCAGAAGTAGTAAAATCATTTCTACCAGCAAGATCTTTTAGATATATCTTTGAAAATAATGTGTTTAAAGACTTTGTAAAAATGTAGTAAACTTTTATTATGTTATTTTCCTGGTTTCAATAATTTACAAATAAAACTGAACATTACACTGAATTTTAGGTACTACAGAGGAAGCATGTTCCTTTAAGCGAAATTAAAATGTTAAATTAAAAAAAAAAAACAAGAATGTTAAAAATGTTTTACAATGAAATTGTAATTATCCTGTCATACATATGGCAAGAAAATGAAATATAATTATAATTAGATAAAAATGAACTTAAGCTCTTCAAACTTTAACAATTTTACGTGTAAATTCGTTTATTCAGACGCTCAAAAAACATTTTAAAAAGATTCAGAAGCTTTGAAACGATTTAACTTTTCAAAAAGTTTTGCTTGCAAAATCTCACATTTCGTGATATTTACCCACATACACAAAGAGGGGTTTTACGTTTACCTATGTCGTAAAGATATTTCTGGAAAGGGACGTGATTTGTGAAGAAAAGAAAAAGGTAACGCTTATTTACGTAAAATTGACTGGGAACACTTGGTAAGAATTTATGTGTGTAGCAGCCTGTATCTTCATTGACCCATCTTTGCTGTGATTCAATTTTTATTTTCTGTTTTAGTTTATATATTAAAAGAGAAGCCGGATGTGGAAGAAGTATGATGTGACATTAGTGTCTTCTACTGACTTTTTTGCATTGCTTTCAGCTAATTTATTCACTGTGACTCCCGAGGGCCCTTTAACTCATTTAAAGTGGAAAGTTTTGCTGGATTTATGTACTAAACTTAAAATATCTGAAATCATATAGTCAGCTGTATCAGTGTTTTGTAGAGCCATTAAACCAGAGAAACTATTTGAAGAGATTAGGAATGATTTGTAATCAAATGAATCTGCCGAAACCACAGCGTTTTTAATGGCAAAAAGTTCAACTTGGAAAACGAAATTCTTTACGGAAAGACGAGCTTTCCAAGCATGTATTAAAAAGTTCGATTTAATTGCACAAAAGGCGTATCCTGCCTGCTGATCAGATTTTGAACCGTCTGTGAAGATGTGCATTGTTTCGTTGTATTGAGATTAGTCTCCTTCTTGGATACCATCCCATGTCAGATCCATGACATATTTTGAGCATTTACCATGAAATTGTAGCGCAAAATTGTTTTCTCTACAGATCCCCAATCTAATCACCGATGAGAATTCCGCTTCGCATTCTAATTGGATATCTAAAGTTGGCAGGTTAGTAAGGATCTGAAGGGCTAAAGTTGGTGTTTTCTTGTATGCTCTTGAAATTAGTAACAGAACTTTACGTTGTGCTGAAAGCAGATATCTTCTGCTATGACCACATATGCGGAAACTAAACGGAGCACGCGTATGCTAATTTACGTAATAAAATAGATTTGTACCATATTACAAAAATGCAACGATGAAAATCTGTAAAGATTTTGTTTTATCTTTTGAACTTCCAATCGCTTGTTTCTTAAAGGTGGCAGGAAAGAAAGGGATAAGTCAAGAATCACTCCTAGATATTTTAAGCATTTAAAGTTTTTAAGATTCCGGTTATAATTTTTGAAAGTTGGCGATCGTTTCAAATGTTTAGGATTACCAAAAGTAATGCATTATGTTTTTTCTATAGAAATTCACATTTTATTTAAAGTAGTCCCTCTTTAATAACCTTCAAGGCGGCGTTCCTTTCCTTTTCCAAAATAGAGCGCGTTGAACCCCAGATAACTAAAAGGTCATCCGCATATGCGATCAATAAACACTTAGCATCAAGATACATTGACAGCAGAGTTTCAAGTAATGTCATCCACAGAAATGGTCCTAGACATGAACCTTGTGGGCAACCTGTAGTGAAAAAATGCTCGATATGTGGATTCAGCCAATCCGCCTGACCTCGTCTGTCTGTGAGAAAAGAGGAAATCAAATTAATATATTGTTGAGGAATGTTTACCCTATGTAAAGAGATAATTGAGTTTTCCCAGTTTGACGTTTCATCTGAGCTCATGCAAAAACCAGATGACCACTTAACTTAGTAATTGGGCCCTCCAGATTCCTAAACAATAAGTCGCATGTCAATTCATTCACGATCTCCAGATGTAGAGTTGTAAACTTATTTTAATGATGTAAATAATTCTTGGTGAGAAGTGCTGACTGGCACTTGGAGAACTAAACTTTTTTATTAAAATGAATCAGACTCTCACGTGGTCAGAAATTAAGACGGACTGAAAAGTCGAAGAGGGCCCCGTGGATGAGATGCGCTTCTGTAGCGACGGAGGACGGTCGTTTTTGATGCCGACCAGAGATTGGCGAGCAAGCTCCGACAGACTAACTTTTTTATATGTTCCTGTGATTTTTTATGTGTGCTGTGTTGTGTTGTCCTAGCGTGAATAAAAAAAGTTTAAAAATGAACGCCAGTTCTTCTAATTTAGATGTCTAAGTCTAAGTGTTCGATAGCTTTTGATTTTTTCACGTTACACCAGGAAAGATTATAAAAAGCGTTTTTAAAATCAAATGAGATTAGTGATGTATAGTTTTTTCTTTGTTTGTTTAGTTTAATTAATGAAATTGCCTAGAGTAAAGTCGTTTCTGTAGACCGACGCTCTACGAACCCATGTTGTTTACCTGAAAAGGGTTGATTTTGATGTAACACGAAATTTATTCTTTTCAGCAGCAGTTTTTTTAAAAAAAAATTCCTTAAACCAGTAATAATGTGATTGAACGATATGAAGAGGCCAGAAATGGGGGTTTACACTCTTTCCTGAAATATACGATTTTGCTAATTTTCGAGGCAGTGAGGAAATAATTCAACTTTAAAAGAGTGATGAACATATTTAGAAAAGTAATGGGAAAATTTAAAAACATTGCCATAATCATATTGTGGTCGATTTCATCTGGGCCGGGGGTTTATTTTTGTTAAATAAAAAATATCTTTGCGTATTTCAGAAAGGGTGAAGGGAAATTGATAGTTAATGGGAGTTAGCAAAATTGTATTACAAACTTGAGTTGAACGATCGAAAATTTGCTCTGTAATATCTAGATAAACGGTAAGCCTTGAGATATGCTGAGACACATTTGCATTGGAAAGAGGGTATGCGTTTTGACCTTTATACTTACCGAAAGCAAGTTGTTTGACTTTCCCGAAGGGATCAGATTCTTTTTTGTACATGTTAGTCCACACTATTTCCATCGCTTTTTGAATTGCTTTCTTATATAGGGCTTTTCAATTTTTATATTTTAAATGGTCTGCTAATGAAGCTAATGGTTTTTCGATGTTTTATATAAAACCACAATTTTGTTTCAGTGAACACTAAGCTCGGAGGTCCACCAAACTAATTTTGGCGTGAAAAAACTTTTTCGTTATTTTAAGAAGCGTTAGCGTTTTCTTTTATTATTTCGAGGAAAACAGCGTGCATCTTATCAAATTTTAAGGTTGCACTTATTTCTTTCAAATTTATATTTTGGAAGTCCAAGTCTTTTTTTATTGACGTTATAAATTTTGTTAATGGAACATGTTTTGTTCTGAATCTTCGACGAGGTATGTAATCAATATTTTGATCAAGAAGAATTTCTATATGTCTGTGACCCCCGAACTCCAGAGTGTCAATAACAGACCATGATATTATCTGTGGAAACATTGATATACAGGCAGATGATATATCGGGCCAACTGCAGATGCATCTCAATTCAAAAGTTGGTTTACAAGGGGGATCGTTAAGAATAATTAGTTGTTTTATGGTTATGAAGTCGAGCAGATTCCAGCCAAGCTCGTTTTCATTTTCATAACCCCAAAGCTCGCTGCGGGCTTTTAGACCACCAAAAAGAATGAAAAATTTACTAAACGTATTAATATTTTCCTAATCGTACAGGTTGGCCTGTAGATCAGCACTGGTTGGAAAATATAAACTACCGATAGTGACCTAGACAATACCCGAGTACTGTCAAAAACCTGCGAACCAAGCAGCTATTAAAACCAATGAGAACCTTATCTGAGTATTCGAGCTGACATGAATCTTTCTCATCAAACTGCAAGATTATATTGACAGGATTGTTTTTACTTTGGTGGTACGGATGAATTTATAGTCTATGTCCCTATTTAGTACTTTAGGCAGAGCTGGTGTCACAAAGTCCTGTAGGTATTCCTTGAGTTAATCGTCGAAGGGTTCATCTTTCTTGACTTTATATGGAACTGCTAATGTGGCCTGGGTACTCCAAAGAAGATGAGTCGCAGTGTTCTTGGTTGACTTTCATTGATAGAGACTGACATTTTTAGGTCCTCATTTTCTTGAAGTTTATTTATTAACGAGTTCTTTTATTTCCGTTTTGAAAATAACCACTATCCTACCGGATTTTTTAGTCTTGCTATGTAGAATGCCATGATTTTTGTTGGTATACTGTTCAGTTTTTCTTTGATATCATTTGGTTTAAAACTTTTCTCTGTTGAGCTAAGAATTAAAGCTGGTTAACGGGGTGGAGGTAATGGCGGAAAAGCTGCCATTTGTGCACAGGACATAGGATATGGAAATTGATCTTTTGAATAGTCTTTTCTATTTTTCATCGGTTGCAATTTTTGAAAAGTTTCATCGAACTTCTTTTCAACTGACTCGTTTATTTCTTTACGATGACAATTTAAAACAATTCTGCATTGTTTAACTGGTTGATCATCTTTCATACTGTGCATTTAATCTGTCATAGTGTTTTTCAGTTAGCTTCAATCTTGTGTTAAGATCTAGGTTTTTGGTTTTGGTCTCTTCCAGTTCTTGATTTAAATTTCTTATAAGTTTAATTGTTTTTTGATTTGTAAAACAATCTCGTAGAATGATCGATTTGTATCAGTTGATGTACCTTTTCGGGTTTTTTTATTATCTGATTTCGAAGGCGTGAGTTTTAAGGGAGATTTCGTATGAAAAACTACCCAATGCAATCGCCCCTATGTTGGAATTTCTGAAAAATGTTTGCTGATCTACACCGATCATGACCCGTAGGACTCAAAACCACCCTCAGTAAAAAACTTTCTCTTTCTCTCTCTCTCTCTCTCTCTATATATATATATATATATATATACACTGCTCAAAACAATTAAGGGAGCGCATGGTTTTAACAAAATTACGCAAATATTTACACCGATAAGTAACGTAAAATAAAACATCCATAATTTAAAGTGTTGTAGAAAACAGATACAGAAAACTTTACATGTAAATTAAAGTTTATGACGTCAAAAACTAGAAAAAGGTGATAAGTGCAGAAATCGGAATTTTGCAGAAACGTCTGCTTCACTGCCTCAATTGTAAAATTCAATTGTTCAGTTTCTGTTTTGAGCAAAGGTGGCTTGAAAATGTCACAACAACATGATTTACCGCAATTCATGACTTGGCGTGTAATCGGGACAGATGAATTTGGGGAAACACAACAAAGTGTAGTGGACGCTGTTGGATTCGCAAGAAGAGTCATGAAAGGCTGTGGAATCGATTCCAAAACACATGGAACGGAAGTCATCGACAAGTGCAAGGTCGAAAATGTGCTAACACAGAAACTGATGACCGATATATCCTGTTAACAGCTCGTCGAGACGGAATGGACAATGCTACTCAACTGCAAACACAGTTGTTCTTGGCGACAGGACGAAGGGTGTCCAGCCAAACAGCCCGAAATATGTTTCATCAGGGTGGTCTCCATGCACGTAAGTAAATGGTCTGTATTCCGTTGACCTCAAGCCACTGTGTGGCCCAGAGAAGGTGGGAAACTGAACATCTAGTTTGGAAGCAATGTTGTTGGAGTGAAATTTTGTTTACAGGCAAGTCCCGATTCAGTCTGGATGTGACATCTGATGTGTTTTGGCATGGATAGAAAGAAGCACTCAAAATAATCCCACATTCGATCGTGAAAGATCACATTACAGACGAGGTGGGTTGATGCTATTGGCTGGAATCAGCATAGGTGGACGTACGGGCCTGCATATCATTCGGAATGACACTTTGACGATCCGAAGTTATACAGACGAGATACTGAGAACTCATGCCGTATTTTATGTTGCAGAAATTAGTGATTTCTTTTTTTCCATGCATGATAATGCCAAGCTTCATACAGTTTGTTTTGTGGAAAACATGCTTGAAGCTAAAACAATAGACCAATAGTACAAACAATAGAGCTAAAATAATAGAAACAATAGTATGGAATGACCAGCATGCTCTCCTGACCTAAATCCGGTCGAGCATATTTGGGACAAACTCAGACGACGCATTGCTGCGAGACCGAGGCCACCTTCTACTGTCCGGGCATTGGAGATTGCAGTTCTTGATTAGTGGAAGGGTATTCCCCAAAATCTTACCGATAATCTTATCGCATCCATGTAAAACAGGTGTGCAGCAGTCTTAGGTGTTCGAGGAGACCACACGCCATATTAAAAATCTTGCAAATTTTCTAAACAATACTTTTTTTTATCATTTACATGAAAACAAATTGTTGCCCTAACCCATCTTTTCATGTTCTTTTTATTTTTTCAAAGAACAAAATCTCCCTTACAATTTTTTTTGCGTCTTTTTTTCTGTATGCGCATTGATACACGTGTACTATTCATTTTATACCCACACATGGCTGTCTTGCACTGTTCTCTTCACTTTTTTTGCTTGCTCCCCTAATTTTTTTGGGCAGTATATATATATATATATGCACTATACGGCCAAAGGTGACCGGCCACTTGTGTTGCGATTTTAGACGCTTTGATAAATATCTAAAAAATTACATAAGTAATTATCCTGAAACTCCAGGTGTGTAAACAGAATAGTACAGGTCATACATTTCTGTGAGGATTTTTCCTGAAACCCTAAATAGAGTAGTGCATGCAATATTGAGTATGCTATATTGGCACTAATCAATGGATATATAGATACATCCCCTCATCTTTTTTCTTCAGTTTGGGAACAACGGATTTTGAGCTTAGTCCATCAACGATAGTTTTCGGAATTTTCAAGCTATGTTTTTGAGGCTTTTACAAAAGTTTCTCTAAATATTTAGCTAACACATTGTTCAGATTATATTATGATTGCGTTTGGGAATTATTATGATTCACATTATATTATGATTGCGCATGAAACATTATTTAGTAAACCTGCACATTTTCCATTCAAGTTTTACTATATTTTAATTCTGATTGTAGGGTATTGTGTACAATGTTGTTTGTCATATATTTTTTAAATAACATTTTTTACAGTAATAACTGCAAATTATAAGCAAAAAATTTGGCAAAATTTGAGACTGTTTTTAGGAAAACCTAAATTTCTCTTCGAGTATACATGCTATCTTCATAAAAATGGACTCAAATTATTAGAATAGGCCACTTAATCATAATCTTCAGTTTGAACGCTTTTGGTACATTAGTTTTGACAGGGTTATCCAAAAGATATTCGTTCTTTTTCAATTTGTTGACGGTCCCCTATGGGGTATCGGGAAAAAATCTTTTCGGAAATATATGACCTATACTATACTGTTTACACAGCTCAAGTTAATTCCTTATGTATTTTTCTAGATATTTAAAAAAAGTCTAAAATCGGAAGTGGCCGGTCACCTTTGGACATATAGTGTACTGTATATCTTTGTATAGTGTATATTATGTACTTTTATATGGACACGATAACTTCCATAATTCTGCACAAATCTTTTCCAAACTGATACATAAAATCTAGGGTCATAAAATCTCGGTCAACATCGTTAAAGGGCAAAATCCGACCAAGGGGATGGGAATAAGGTGGGGTTTTGTGAAAACCGAATAAACCCCATAACTTCTTAATTATAATACATACCAAATCAGTTTAAAGTTATAATTTCTTCTAAAAAAATGGCCAAAAATTTATGTATGACAGATGTTCATAAAATAAAAAAAGGGCTCAAGGGGCGAAAAAAATAGGATCTTTGGGAAAAAAAAATCATAACTTCGTCAATTCTTAAGATGCCAAACTCAATTAAATGTATTATAAATTTTCTTAACATTATCTGCAACTTTTATATTGACAAGGTTTTGATAGGACCAAAAAAAAATTAAAAGCGGAAACAAAAAAAAAAGGAGGGGGATGGAGTGAAGAAGAAAATAATCCATAACTTCGTCAATTCACAATATAGAAAATCAGTATAAATGTATTATATGCTTGCAAACCCGCCCGGCGTTGCCCGGGGTTTGTAAATAATACCTTAAACCAAACTTAAGTTTGTATGATTTTATATCTTTGGAAATTCTTTTAAATTAACCTAATTTCGGATGCCCCATTGCCTTCCGCAGCGTCTAGTGTGTTCCCATCAATTTTCTTTCCGAACGATCCTGTAATCTAGATCCCCACTACATATGGCAGTATTTGCCGGAAGTGCCCGCACGTGCCGGAGACAATCGAAAACCAAGTTCACAATCTTCGTAGGAATCAAGCCCATAGAATCAAAAAATAAAGATTGGACCATTAATGTTAGAAAATGTTGGTAACTAATGTCTAAGATGAAATTTCATAATACAGAAAGTAGCTGAATTGTAATCTAAGTTGAAGGAAGCAAATCCCGTTGAAATTGGGCCCTTAAACCCGAGAAAATAACGCGCCACCAAGCGGTGGAAGATGCCCCCTCACCTTGTAAATTTCATGAATTACTGTTAGCATTAACACGATATTTAATAAACGAATGGAATAACTCATCTAAAGTTACCGTTAAAGTAACGCGAATTTTAATTTACGGCTGTAGTGAGTAGACGTAAGTTGATGAAAAAGGAGATTAATGTTCGTAAAAAGTGGTAACTGAGGTATATAGAAAGACCTGGCCTTAGGGGCCATGGTCTTAACTGGAATGTATTTGGGTATAAGAAAAAGTTTTTAGGGGTTTTAAAGTAGCTAGAAGACGCTAAAACTAAGTTAAAGAAAATTGCAATAGAATAGGATAGTGTTTAAAGGAGCTGTAACACAGGCCCTAAGAGAAAGATTAATATTCAAAATTGGTGATAGCTGAAATCTGCAATTTTTTTTGTCGTTCATGTAGTAGCTGGAGAACCTAAGAAGTTGTTAGAAAAAAAGTTCGTGAATCGGACCATTTTTAAGGGAGCTATAACAGGAGGCCCAAAAAGGCTCAACTGATAGTTGAGAGCTGGGCCCCAACATGAAAACATGTTTAAATGTTTTATTACTTAGCGTTTTAGATCTTCAATTAGTCACAATTAATCATAGTGTATGAAATAATCATTAGAATAATATTATAAAGAAATGCGCAAAAATTGTTTAAATGCTTAAAAAGGGGCCCCAGAGCCCCAATACAAATATGAGGGTGTTGGTCTAGGTGGAAGAGTTCAAGACTCGAATTTTAAATTATGCAATGAGAAGGTGAGAAAATTAGGGTGTAAAAAATGCATAACCACTAAAAGTTCAAGGGGGCCCCAGATCGAGCCCTAAAGGACACTAAGGTGCCCCAGGATGGAATATAACTGGAATATAACTGGAATATAACTGGATTAACTGGAATATAGAAACTGGAGAATAACGAAATGGAAAAATGGTTCCAAAAATAAAGATCGGATTAAGAGGGGCAATGTATTAATATTTTATGGTGCAAAAGCTTCAAGGGGCATTGTACCGGGCTCCACGGGGTAAGGGACATAAGTGGCATGTTGTTTTGTATAAATACACTTTTTAGTAGTTTTTAATGTAATCACTGGACGCTAGAACTAAGGTAAAGAAAATTGCAAGGAATTCGGATCATTTTTAAAGAAGATACACCAAGGGACCCAAGAAGACGATTTCTATTCAAAATTGGTGGTAGTTGAAGTCTGGAATATTTTTTTGTCGTTCATGTAATAGCTGGAGAACCTAAGATGTTAGAAAAAAAGCTAGTGAATCGGATTAATTTTAAGTGAGTTATAATAGGGGCCCAAAAGTGGCCAACTGATAGTTGAGAACAGGGCCCTAACACGAAAACATGTTAAAAAGTTTTAGTACTTAGCATTTTAGATCTTCTATTAGTCAAGATTAAGCATAGAGTATGAACTAATCATTAGAATATAATTTGAAAGAAATGTGCAAAAAATTGGGGAAATGCTTAAAAAGGGGTCCTAGGACCCCAATAAAAATATGTGAGTGTTGGTCTAAGGAGAAGAGTTCAAGACTCAACTTTAAAATTACGCACTGCGAAGGTGAGAAAATCGGGTGTGAAAAACGCACGGCACACAAAAAATTTAAGGAGCCCTGGACAAGGCCCTTAGGGACCCTAGACAGACACATGGTCTTAACCGGAATGTAGAAACGGCAGAATAACTAAATGGAGAAAGTATCCCAAAAATGAAGATCTGATAAAAAGAAGCAATTTATTAACAATTTAGTTCACTAAAACTTTAAGGGGCCCTGTATCGGGCCCTTGCAAGGATGCCAGTGTCGTGACTGAGATGTAGAAATGGGGTAGAAACTGAAAGGAGAATTTACCCCAAAAACGAAGAAAATCGGATAGAAAAGAGGCAATTCATTAACAATTTAGTGCACTAAAACTTTAAGGGGCCCTGTATCGGGCCCCTTGCAAGGGTGCCAGGGTCTTACCTGAAATGTAGAAATGGGGCAGAAACTGAAAGGAGAATTCACCCCCAAAACGAAGAAAATCGGATTCAAAAGAGGCATGTTATTAACAATTTAGTGCACTAAAACTTCAAGGGGCCTTGTACCGGCCCCTTGGAAGCGTGCCAGGGTCTTAACTGAAATGCAGAAATGGGGCAGAAACTGAAAGGAGAATTCACCCCAAAAACGAAGATCGGATAGAAAAGAGGCATGTTATTAACAATTTAGTGCACTAAAACATCAAGGGGCCTTGTACTGGGCCCTTTGCAAGGGTGCCAGGATGTTACCTGAAATGTAGAAATGGGGCAGAAACTGAAAGGAGAATTCACCCCCCCCCCAAAAAAAAACGAAGAAGATCGGATAGAAAAGAGGCATTTTATTAACAATTTAGTGCACTAAAACTTCAAGGGGCCTTGTACTGGGCCCTTTGCAAGGGTGCCAGGGTCTTACCTGAAATGTAGAAATGGGGCAGAAACTGAAAGGAGAATTCACTCCCAAAACGAAGAAGATCGGATGTAAAAGAGGCATGTTATTAACAATTTAGTGCACTAAAACTTCAAGGGGCCTTATACTGGGCCCTTTGCAAGGGTGCCAGGGTCTTACCTGAAATGTAGAAATGGGGCAGAAACTGAAAAGAGAATTCACCCCCAAAACGACGAAGATCGGATAGAAAGGATTAACGTTATTAACAATTTAGTGCCTAAAAACTTAAAGGGCCCAAGGGCCCCGGCCCTTAAAAAATTAAAAATCTGAGTCTCAGGTGCATCATGACCTGTCTTGGACTAATCACTCCTGAATTTTCAGACTTCCACGTGTGGTAGATTTCGCTAGCCATCGCACATAGTCACACAGACAGAGCGGTTTGTTATTTTATTAGTATAGATCTTCTTAATATTATCTACAACTTTTATATTGACAAGTTTTTGATAGGACCAATTCTTACAGCAAAAACAAATTAAAAATACATAGCGGTTGAAGAAAAAATTGTATTAAGGGTGTACTCAAATCCAAACTGCTTATTTTCTGACTCATTTTTAAATTCATTTTTGCTCTCAAACTCATCCAATAGGTAGGTTTTCTTATTCAGAAACTATATCAAGTATCGTAGTGGTCAATTTTTTATAGAGGCAGAATATATTTAAAAAAATGATGTCAAAATGAGCATTTTGAACCCCGGAAGCGATTGTGGAGGAAACGAAAAATATTGTCCTACTGAGAAAATAATTGTTTATAATTAAAGTTCAAATTAATTGAACGAAAAAAAAAACCCAGGTTGCTTATAAGTCTCTTCAAAAATCACGTCAGCAGTAAGTTGAGTTGTCACAGAACAAGCCAGTTTGTTGACAAACATACACACTATCCACCCAGTTCTTTAATATTAACATTCAAAGACTGTGGCAACATTTAGTTACCACTCTATTATTAAATATAGCTCTGTTATCTAGTTAGAGAAAATATTTTTGTTCTGATAAAAAACACAAAACTGCGCTGTTGGAAGCCATTGCAAAAGTATCTTCAGAAGATTGACTGCCAGAAGCAGCCACAAACATCTCAGCATTGGTACACATACGCCAGAAGATGGGCAAAACGAAACTGAACCTGCGCCATCTTGAAAATCCAAGAACACCGTAAAATGACAGATCTAACATACTAAAAAAATACACCTAAAAATTCATACATTTCGATAAAAATGGTGGCGCAAGAAAACATGAAGCTTTCGCTACATGATCATACCCACGATTGAATATTGAAACACTCATAAGTATTTTTAATAATATTACAAATGTTACTCAACGTTATTCCTATGGGAGTTTGAAGCTAAAAACCAACATAGAACACAAATTTTAACAAACTTCAAAAAATCATTTAGTGCACTTAAAATCGACATTTTGAATTGAAACTGGCGGTGGAGCAAAGTAGAAATTCTTAAGTTAATAAAAAGTACAGTATGAAACAATTTATAGCATTTATTATGTATGTTAGAGCCCAATTAAAAACGGTAAACACTGTAATCATCACTGTAGACATGCGACATTAAATGGTCGCAATTGGGAAAGTATGTACTTTACAGACTCATTTAAAACAGTAGAAATGATAAAAATAATCGAAAATTCACTCACTAGAGTTACAGCGTCTAGAATATACAGGGTGATTCATAAATATCGAAACAATAGGTTATTTCCTTAAATATTGCCCCTAGACCCATACTTCCAATTGCAAAGTTTCATAAAAAAAGGTGCAAAATTTATTGACATAAGTTGCAACTCCATAGGGGGTCTATTTGAAAAAATACGAAAATTAAGTTTTTATACAGCCCCCGTAGTGTAAAAATTCCAATCAGGAAAACTTTCCTTATCCATTCCTGAATTAAGCACAAAAAATTGCATCTTCATATCTGAAAAACTCGCAGAGTTATGGCCGTTTAACTAATTCTTTAGGTTTTAAGGGATTAGACACAAATTGAAATGCGTGCAATCGAAGAAAGAATGTTACTTTAAGAGTTCTAGGAAACATGTAAAAAATATATTTGTTGAGCTAGAATTTTTCTTTTTCTTTCTTTGTGATGGTGAACCATATAATTTGCAAACACAATCACATCCTAACATTTCTCATAAAGTTTTAAAAAAATTTAAATGTTTAATATTTTTTTAAGCGGATTTAATTAAAAATCTTTATAACTCGAAACATTATTCATCGGATTTCATATTTTTTTCATTTAATTAAAGAGGAAAATATAATTTTAGTTTTGTTTCAGAAATTTTTTTAATTTTAATTTTAAAAATATTAAAAATATTTATTTAAAAATTATGTAACTTATTTTTTAAAATGTCATATTTTTAAAAGTAAATTTTTTTCAAATTTGCCGAAAGAAAATTAATGTAAAAAAAAAAATACATCTTCCAAGTTTGCACCTTTTTAATTTACGATTAACAAAACATCATGCAGAAAAACGCATTTAAAGATTTAAACATTGACTGACTCCTAATAAAATGTTTAAATGCATTTTTAAAAATTGCACGTGAAAAAGTAACTTCTTTCGGTAGCTTAAACTTCCGATTCAGTTTAACTTTTGCCGTTTCCACCACCTTTTCGTACTACTTAAATGTCCATAAATAAATGTTAAATGTATAATTTGAAACAATGCTTTTTCTAACATGCCGATTATGAGTTCTTCATAACTTCAGGCTTTTTATTAAAAATTTAAAATTCAGGCTTTTTATCGCCCCGGCGAGGCCAATAAAAAAGTCTGTATAATGGGGTCGGGCCAGACTCGGGATTGGCGACTTTTTTCTGAAGACTCGGCCAGGACGGGCCTCACGTACTTTTTCATGCCGGACCGGGTGTTGATGTGATTTATGACGGCCAATTATCTATACGAGGGATGTGGGCCCCCGAACGAGGGGGGGGGGTGCCTTCCGTGGAGGTCTTTCTAAGGGAACCTAACCCGTATTTACGCAAGGATATCCAATTTTCGATGAAAACTACTGAAAACTCCAAACGATTCGGCCGAAGAACGCGATTGGGTTCGAACCCAGCATGAGAGCAGAACCTCTCGGCCACTGGTTATACCGAACAGGGACTGGCTTCCTTATTCCTAGGTCTGCCCTGGGTGAACTTTTCAGTCCCGGTCTCGAGACAACCAGTATTAAAATAATTATCTCTGACTGACTTAATCCGTGCAAAAAAAAAAAAAAAAAAAACTAAAATTTGGCTCACCCCTAAAAACTTTTACAGCAAATGCTTATATTTTTAAATGGCCATTATTTTACAATAAAATTTTAAAATTCATATTTTTAAAGGATAGTAGATCTTAAGGCAAAAAATTAAAATATAGTAAAACTGGTGAAAAAAAAATCTGCCTATGACGGAATCCTTTCTTAAACGGACAAATCTGTTGATTCATGGAAAATGAATATAATAATACCTGAGAAAAAATAGACTACATTTACAACTCTTAAGAAGGGAACCTCTCTATTACGCTTTTCTTTCTTTCCTATGTCATTCCATCTTAAAAGATTTTACTTTATAGCCTTTCTCATTGTCTCCAACACATGGAATATGGGCTAACGATATTAAAGGAGAAGTGAATCATTTACATATAAATAGAGATTCATTAATAAAACATATAATCAGAGCTTTTGGCGCTTCTTGAAAAATAATAATTATAAACATGAAAAAAGAAAATTATTTTTAATAATTATTTTTGGTTCGAACTCCTCCATACGAAACAACTTTTAACCATATCGATGTAAAGAACTATGTAGAAATTCAGTCAGTTCGGGCCAGGCTACGATTTGAGCTTTTTTCCAGGCAGGGCCGAACTTTTTTCTTATGGGTCGGTTCGGGACCGGACCTAGATATTTCGACCCGTGCAGACCTCTTGTTCAGACTACCAGCATGCTTTGAAAACAGGTTTAACATAAAACCTATACGCTGCCTATTTTATGTCCAAAGGAGAGGCACTGTCTTATATCGACTTTTAATAATGTACAATTTGTGGCTGATCCCTATCTTGCATTCAAAATGAGTCAAAAACTCGTCACTCAGAGGCATGGATAAATGGTGTAAGTCATGAATTTTGGATTTTGATATCTCTGCGAATTTTGAAGGTATCGAGATGAATTTTTTTGTGTTTAATTCAGGAATGGATAAGGGAAAATTTCCTAATTGGGAATTTTACTCTACGGGGGCCGTATAAAAATTTAATTTTTGTATTATCTGATATAGACCCCCCATGGAGTTGAAACTTATCTCATCAAACTTTGCACCTTTTTTTTATGAAACTTTGCAATTGGAAGTATGTGCCTAGGGGCAATATTTAAGGAGATAGCCTATTGTTTCGATATTTATGAATCACCCTGTATAGTGTGGAAGTGGAAATGAGCTATCCCAGTAACGCTTAAAAAAGTGTTGAAATATTAGATGCCGTAAGTGTCAGGCGATGCTGAAATGCGAAGAGTCGATCGCAGCGACAGCTGCATGGGATTAATCCCAGAACAGCCGAGACACTTGGCATCGTTCAATTTGGCGAGGCGATAAATGGATTTTTGTTGTTACCAGTTCGTTTCGTAAATTCTTTCCACGCCTACAATGGTTTGACCTTGAATTTGGATCGGTTTAATGGGATTTGCAGGTTTGTTGTGTATTGGATGGTTGACTTTTTAGGTAGATTTCTTATGAAATACTACCTATTTGAAATGAGTTTGTTACGTAAGTTTTGTGTTTAAATTTTAAAAGCTCACCACATATATTTGTATATATTATTTTTATTTTGGTGTTTTTTCACGTATTTTACAGATATTGTTAATTTGAATAAATAGTAACGTTAATTTATGAAATATTTGTGCGCTACGGTGTACGCTTTTCTGGAAGTAAAAATTGAATAATTCAAATTATGATTTTCCAATAAAAGATTTTAAAAGATTGAGATATATCACCTAGAATATATAGTGTGGAAATTGGCTATCCCTGTAATACTTAAAAAGGTGCTAAAATATTGTATCCCCTACATGTGCAACGATGCTACTGAAATATACAGATCGCAGCGACATCTGCAGGATATTTTCTACAACTGTAAGATATTGCTAGTCTGTACAATGTAATACGAAAATCCCGCAGATGTCGGAGCGATCGACACTTGGGATTTTAGGAGTATCCTCGCACATTTAAGAAATATAATTTTTTAGCTTTGTTTGGATAGCATATTTCCATACTAGGTATTCTAGACGCTGTAATTAAGATGATGTACTGATGTTATTCAAAGCACATTTTGATATCAGGAATACTTTTATCATTACTTAAAAATCCGCTTAATACTTACGCATTATTAATATTATAAAAGTAGAATTTCAAAACTTTTTAGCACATTTTTGTAAAAATGTATGTAGATTTTTATAGCTTGATTCGTGCGTTATTGAAAGCAGCTTTAACGCATTTTGCCCATTTGAGAACTTGCTGCAATGCTATTTTTGTGCATCCCGTGATGTTTAATTTTTTTTTCTATTAGTGTTGTTAGTGACTGCGGCATTGACGAGTTTCGTGCATTTTAGAGATTGCTACACAGCAAGTTTCGTGTGTCCAGTGATTTTTTTTTCGGTTTAAGGGCTCGCAGCGCTACTACGTGCGTTACTGACGGCTGCATTGACGAGTTTCGTGCATTTTAGAGATTTCCGCACCGCGAGTTTCGTGTGTCCAGTGATTTTTTCTTTTGGTTTATGGGTGCACAGCGCTTATACGTTCATTACTGATCGCGGCATTGACGAGTTTCGTACATTTTAGAGATTGCTGCACAGCGAGTTTCAGGTGTCCAGTGGTTTTTGTTTTCGTTTTATGGACCCGTAGCGCTCATACGTGCGTTACTGACCGCGGAATAGGCGAGTTTCGGGCATTTTAGGGAATGCTGCACAGCGAGTTTCGTGTGTCCAGTGATTTTTTTTTTTTGGTTTATGGCGCTCAGCGCTACGTGCGTTACTGACCGCGGCATTGACGAGTTTGGTGCATTTTGGAGGCTGCTGCACAGCAAGTTTCGTGTGCTCATTGATATTGTTTTCGGTTTATGAGTGCGCAGCGCTCATAGGTGCATTACTGTCCGTATATTGACAGGTTTTATGTATTTTAGAGATTGCTGCACAGCGAGTTTCGTGTCTACAGTGATGTTTCTTTTCGGTTTACGGGCGAGGAGCGCTCATCCGTGCGTTACTGATCGCGGCATTGACGAGTTTCCTACGTTTTAGAGATTGCTGCATAGCGAGTTTCGTGTGTCCAGTGATGTTTTTCGGTTTATGGGCGCACAGTGCTCATACGTGCATTACTGGTCGCGGCATTGGCGAGTTTCGTGAATTTTAGAGTTTGCTGCACAGCGAGTTTCAGGTGTCCAGTGATTTTATTTTCGTTTTATGGACCAGTAGCGCTGATACGTGCGTTACTGACCGCGGCATTGACGAGTTTCGCGCATTTTAGAGCCTGCTGCAAAGCAAGTTTCATGTGTCTATTGAAGTTTTTTTTCAGTTTATAGGCGTGCAGCGCTCATACGTGCGTTACTGACCACGGAATAGACGAGTTTCGTGCATTTTAGAGAATGCTGCACAGCGAGTTTCGTGTGTCCAGTGATGTTTTTTTTGTTTAAGGCGCGCAGCGCTCATACGTGCGTTACTGACCGCGGCATTGACGAGTTTCATGCATTTTGGAGGCTGCTGCACAGCAAGTTTCGTGTGCCCATTGATATTTTTTCGGTTTATCAGCGGGCCGTGCTCATACGTGCATTACTGTCCGCATATTGACAAGTTTCATGCATTTTAGAGATTGCTGCACTGCGAGTTTCGTGTCTGCAGTGGTGTTTCTTTTCGGTTTATGGGCGCGCAGACATACGGGCGTTACTGACCGCGGCATTGACGAGTTTCGCACATTTTGGAGATTGCTGCACAGCGAGTTTCGTGTGCTCAGTGATGCTTTTTCTTGGTTTATGGGCGCGCAGCTCTCATACGTGCGTTACTGACTGCGGCATTGATAAGTTTCGTGCATTTTAGAGGCTGCTTAACAGCGAATTTCGTGTGTCCATTGACGTTTTTTCTCGGTTTATGGGCGCGCAGCACTCATACGTGCTTTACTGACCGCGGCATTGACGAGCTTCGTGCATTTTAGAGATTGCCGCACAGCGAGTTTCGTGTGTCCAGTGATGTTTGTTCTGTTTATGAGCGCGCAGCGCTCATACATGCGTTACTGACTGCGGTATTGAAGAGTATCGTGTATTTTAGAGGCTGCTGCATAGCGAGTTTCGTGTGTCCAGTGATTTTTTCTTTGAGTTTATGGGTGCGCAGCGCTCATACGTGCGTTACTGACCGCGGCATTGTCGAGTTTCGTGCATTTTGGATATTGCTGCACAGTGAGTTTGGTGTGTCTAGTTATGTTCTTTTAGTTGTTGTTTTAATGGGCGTGTAGTGCTCATACGTGTGTTAGCTTTAAATTATAGAAATTGAAATGTTTGATAATTGTGCATAATACATTTTGAAATAAAATGTATTTGCAAAATTCGTCAACGGAAGTTGTAAAATCTACAGAAATTTGTACAAACCTGTTTTGTAAAATGTTAAAATTCCTTTTTCGTAATTTTTATAATGCGAAAGTAAAGGTTTTTTGCGAATTTGTAAATAATAATTTCAATTGGTCATGTAGGAAGGCACTTTAAATAGCATTATGACGTCAGATCAATATTTTAAAAGTTATTGGTAAAACATAATTTGAATCAATTGAGTGTGTACTTAGAGAAAATCGCTAAAACTCTATGGATTGATTTTGCCGTAGCGCATAAATATTTCATAAGTGTACGCTACTATTTCTTGAAATAAAAAATATCTGTAAAACACGTGAATAAAAAGGTAATCAAATTGAAATAAATTCGTATAAGTATACGCAATACGCTTTTAAAATTGATTTCTTGTAATGGAGGATATTCCATCTACGTTTTGAACACGTGGTCAAGGTAAAAACTTCAAGCGTAAAGGAGGGAAGGCTCCGTAGACGTGTAATATAAATCCCCGCTAGCCAATGAAACAGCTCATGATGCAAAGCCCTTATCAGTTAGAAGTTCCTTGGGTAAATTACCGGTATCACGTGACTTTTTTTAGCCTCGAACCCAGATTTGGAATATCCTCCATTTTTATAATGCATAAATATTTCTTTTAAACTGATTTTTAAGGGACAAAAACGTATTTCTCATGTAGAAGGGCACTTTATAAAATCGAAACATTGAGCTTAATTTAAGAAAAGGTTTGAAATTCTGTAATTTCTGAATCGTCTGTCGTAGCGCGCGCCATCTGGCAAGGAGAAATAATTCTTTTTTTGTTTGCTATATTTTTAGTTTCGATGTTTGGAACGTGTGATTTATGTTTAAATTAGATTAACATTAGAACCTCTTTGCAGGCTTAAATATCTTTCGTTAAACAGAAGTAAAGGTGTGAATTTTCATTGATTTTACTTAATGAGTATTGTATTTTTTGTGTTAGAAATTCGCGCATATGGAATTTTGAATATTATTTGTTTACATTGTGAAAAAATTTATTAAAATCGGAATTTTCGGAGTGAAAAGTTCGAAGAACAACAACAAAAAAAAAATCGGGAGTAAAATGTAAGTATTTGAAATTGTTTGATATTTGCTTTGTAGAATGTTTATTTTATGAAAAGAATGGTTTTTGGAACTTCATTGCGTGCAGGCGTTGTGATTGGGGAGAATGTCTAGGTTGCCGAAAACTGGGTTGGCGCGCGTATATGCTTGGCGTGTATTGAAAAATCGCCAAAATCAGGTGTCTCGGCTGTTTTGGGATTCTGCCGCTGCAGGATATTTTCTAAAACTCTAAGAGAATTTAGTCTAGACCATAGAGGAAAGAGATAGATGGAAATGCAGTATGACGTTAGAATGGTTTGCAATATGAAGGCAGTTATCGCTCAAATTTAAATGCCTTTATTCGGCCCAAGCAAGACAAGAACGTGTAAAATGAAACAGTTACTGCATCCTATATACTGTACATATTCCTATTTTTTATCGAAATTTTAATCATATCTACGGTCAATACGTGGATAATGAATAATAATTTGCATTTGGTAAAAGCAAAAGCAAAGAAAAACAGGTTTTAATGGAGGATATTCAAATCTGGTTTTGAGGCTTAAAAAAGTCACGTGATACCGGTAATTTACCCAAGGAACTTATAAGACCCCACGAACTGATAAGAAGGGAAGATACTACTGCTTTGCCTCATGAGCTCTTTTCATTGGCTAGCGGGGATTTATATTATACGTCTACGGAGCCTTCTCTTCTGTACGCTTGAAGTTTTACCTTGATCACGTGATCAAAATGTAGATGGAATATCCTCCATTGACAGGAGCGTCAAATCACGTCGTTGTGTTTGGCCCGAATGTAAGGGATTTTAAGTTTACATTTTTGGCGTCACGTCCAGACACCATACTGAATCTCTATTCTTTCTCTTTACTCTATGGTCTAGACGCTATAATAATACGATATTTACATTGAATTATTGAAAATATACCGCAGATGTCGCTGTGATCGGCTCTTTGGATTTCAGCATCGTTGTACATTAAAGAGATACAAATTTTTAGCATGGTTTGGCTAGCAGATTTCCACACTATTTATTTTCGGCGCTATACTAACGTTGCATAAGCTTTAATTTACATAAATGGTAAAATAATCTGCAGTTAAGTAATCATTAACACCATAAATATAATCTTGAAAAACACTGACATGACAGACTACTCAGGTCAGATCATAATCACAGCATGTATAAAAGTATCGATATATTTGCATAAAGTCCACTTATCAAAGTTAAGAAGAGAAGGCTCCGTAGACGGAATGCAAAACCCTCTCCAGCCAGTGAAACGGTTCATGAGGAAATCAGCAGTAGCCTCCCTTCTTATCAGTTAGAAATTCTTTGCGTAAATTGAGGATATTCCATCTACGTTATGATCACGTGGTCAAGGTAAAAACGTCTAGCGTAAAGAAGGGAAGGCTCCGTAGACCTGTAATGCAAATTCCCGCTAGCCAATGAAACAGTTCATGAGGCAAAGCAGTAGCATAGATTAACATCCAAGATCGGACATTCCCATAGAGCGTAATGGTAATGTGATTGCGATCGTAGCGCTCTTAGTGACAATGGGGAAGAAATTCCCCATCCTTGTAGTATGCTTATTATTGAGTATCTACCTTATTGTGATCTTTGTTTTTTTAATGTTGCATGTTTAACGAGCCGTTAATTCCCAAATTGGCTCATCCGACCTCAGCAATCTGATCCGTTGTTAATATTAATATTTTGGATTACTTTACTGTGATTTTGATCAAATTTAACAAAATAAATCAATTAAAATCATTATAATTGCATTCTATTTTACATTACACTACTTCATAAGAAAATAAATATAATTATCTTCTATATAAATATCAGTTTTAGCCAATCAGATTGCTGGGCTTGGTTGAGCCAATTTGAGAATTAACGGCTCGTGCATGTTTACGCTTTCGATAGAACCTTACACCGATACATGAACATAGAATAGACATTCTATTTTATATATCTAATATCTATTCTATGTTCATTGAGATGATCATGCTCGGATATATGTTTTATTTTATTTATTTTCTTTTTTTTTACATGATTAGCGAACGGTTTTAAGTGCAATGATTACTAGGTAAAAATTTCGTCTTGATTGCTATATATCAAAAGCAATGGTGTAACATAAAAATATACGAAATTTTGAACTCTACAAGTCCCAGAAAATTTCATAATTATTCCCCTTTGGCAGGAAAGTTTTTATAGCCCGTGTTTTATAAATTTATGAAGTTTAACGTATTAAACAATCGTTACAATAATCTTTTAAAATTTATGCATTTTCACTTCCTTACAGATAAAATAAAAATATTGTTTTTAATGTAAATAACGTACAATCAATTCAGTAATGTTTATAATATTAACATATAAGAAATAATAATAATAATATTACAGATAGGGAAAAATTCCTTTCGACAAATTTTTAGAATTGTATAAATCTAAAAGTTAAAAATAAATAGAGGTACTGAATCAATAAAATTTTATTCGATATGAATAAATTGACACAATACCTGAATTTGATTTTTTACAATTTAATCTTATAAACTTGCATATTTGCATTCTTAACAGAATTTTCTGGCGGCTTTCTTTTATATTATTAGTCTAATTATCATTTTGTAAGTTAAAAATGAACAATACAAGTACGGTAAAAAAAAAGCAGCTAAATAAATAAAGCAAGCATGGATAGAATATCGTCTCACACCTACTTCGTTTTAGGAACGAATAGATATTCAAACCATAGTGGATAAACATATTTCTTCAACATAGGTAAATTTCGGAGGTTTGTTAGTTCTTCCCCCTTGCCGATAGTGACGCTAGTACTGTTGCCATTACAGATTTTGCCGTAAATGTCCCATCTTGGTCCTTAATCTATGAGCAGTAGTAGCTTCTCTTCTTATCAGTTAGCAGTTCCTTGGTTAAACTACCGGAATGACGTGTTTTTTCAGCCTCGAACCCATATTTGGAATATCCTCCATTACCCGTATCACGTGGCTTTTTTCAGCCTCGAACACAGATTTGGAATAAAGTCCATTTAAAAGAGCTATATCTCACGAACCACTGGATCGAGTTTGATGTGATAGGGCTTAAAATGTCCATGAAGGGTTAATCTAAAGAAAGAAACTTAGGGTTCCAGCTTATTTGACTTCGAAGATCTACCTTCTCATCCCTGGAAGGTGAAAATCTCTGCATACCAGATGACTGTTTGAATCGTCATGGTTTCTGAATCGTCATATCGCTCACCCGCAAGAATTGTGACACATCTCGCAAAAATTCATTTTGTGTTTTATTCCATAAATAAGTGTGTCATAGGTTCGTTTTGCTACAGACAAATTATTATTCGTGTCGTTATACGGAAAATCTTTATATTACACCATGTGTCACTTTTCCATTATAGGGAATGCGCAGTGATGAAACAAGAAAAACAACACATCTCACAAAAAGTTTTTGATAAGCTCATACTCGAGCATATTATAAAAATATTTATTGCCTTAGTAATAAAAATATAAAAATTTCATTATCTGGCGAGATATCGCGCTGTTGGTGATTCATATATTCGCAGTTGATTAATAGATAGGCCCTAGATTAATAGGTAGAACTTCACAATTTGTCACATAGGTAGTGACGTTGACGAATGCCATTTTTGGAATGACTATGAGAGTTAACCTGGATCAAATAAAATAGGTACTTGTTTGTGGATTCATTTAAAAGACGTTGCTTCACGTGTTGACGATGAAAAGTTGGAATTAACTTTTTATTGTGATAAATGCGACAAACAAAATAAAAAAAATGTATTATTTCATTATTCATGCATGCTGTTAAGACAGTAAAAATTAATAAATTAACAATAAAATTCTTGATCTGTGGATACACGTAAAATGAAGGCGATGATGCCCGTCGATGCCCGTTTTTGTTTCAAAATGGCGGCTATTTAAATTTTAAAAAAAAATTAAAATTTGAAATGTGATACCAAAAAATTGAAAATTGAAAAATATTATTTTTTTATGTGTTTGACCTTGATACAAAGATTCCGGAGCAGTTTTTGTTTTGTCTGTATCTTAAAAAAGGGCTAAGTTATAGCATTTTGAATTTCTATTGTGGCTGACATTTTGAAACGACTTGATATTTGTCACGCGATAACAGGCGTAATTATGAACCGATTTATATGAAACTCGGTGTGTACATAGTGCATACCAATGTTTTGACCGAGTTCGTTGGCCAGCTTCATCCGCTATCTTGTTTCAAAATGGCGTCCATTTACATTTTTTTTAAATTTATAATTTGAAATGTGATACCAAAAAATTGAAAATTGAAAAATATTTTTTCTTATGTGTTTGACCTTGATACAAAGATTCCGGAGCAGTTTTTGTTTTGTCTATATCTTAAAAAATGGCTGAATTATAGCACTTTGAATTTCTAGCGTGGCTGACATTTTGAAACGTCCTGATTTTTTTCACCCGATAACAGGCCTATTCATGAACCGACATGGATGTACCTGGCTGTGTACAAAGTACATACCAATGTATCGGCCGAGTTCGTTGGGCAGCTTCATCCGCCGTCTTGTTTCAAAATGGCGGCCATTTAAAAAAATTTAAAAATTTAAAATTTAAAATGAAGTATCAAAAAATCGAAAAACATTTTTGAGTGTCTGCGACAGCACTCATATTATGTGTTTGACCTTAATATAAAGATTCCGGAACAGTTTTTGTTTCGTCTATATCTAGAAAAATGGCTGAGTTATAGCATTTTGAATTTCTATTGTGGCTGACATTTTGAAACGACCTGATTTTTCTCACGCGATAACTGGCGTATTTATGAACCGATTTGGATGTAACTTGGTGTGTATATAGTGCATACCAATGTCTCGACCGATCTCATAGGCAACCTTCATTGGCCATCTTGTTTCAAAACGGAACATTTAAAAAAAAATTATTTAAAATTTAAAATGAGGTATGAAAAAATTGGAAAATGAAAAAGGTTTTTTTTTATGTGTTTGACCTTAATACAAAGATTTCAGGGCAGTTTTTTTTTTCGTCTACATCTTAAAAAATGGTTGATTTATAGCACTTTGAAATTTCTAGCATGGCTGACATTTTGAAACGATCTGATATTTGTCACGCGATAACACACGTATTTATTAACCTATTTGGATATAAGAAGGCATTGGATAGTATATAGTAATGTATCGACTACGTTCACTAGCCAGCTTCATCCGCAATCTTGAATCAAAATGTCGGCCATTAAATTAAAAAAAAAAATTATATTTAAAGTGAGGTTCAAAAAATTTAGAAATTGAAAAAGGTTTCTTTCTTAAGCATTTGACTTTGATATAAGGATTCCGGAGCATTTTTTGTTTTGTCTTTATCTTAAAAAATGACTCAGATACAGCAGTTTAAATTTAATTATGTGGGTGACATTTTGAAAAAACTCACATTTTGCCTGCGACAGCAATCATATATGTCAACCGATTCCGATGTGAGTGAGCGTGTACACTAGGGTGGTGCGAAAAAAGTCAAGTTGATATTTCCGAGTCGCTATAGTGCGGAAAAGTTGCGATTGGTAAATACAAGAAAAACAAAAAAAAAATTATTTAAATCGGACTTTATCTTCCGATCCCGCAAACCGCCTAAAAATTCCAAAAAATTGAAAATTTCCGATTTTTTCAGAATTTTTTATTTTTTTTTTACGTTTATATATTTTTTATTGCTATAGGGAAAAATATTTGCAATTTGTACTGTTTAATAATAATAATAATAATAATTGTGTTTAGAGAATATCTTCCGATCGCGCAAGCTCAATAAAAATCGGCAAAAATTCAATTTTGAGTGATTTTCATGCATTAAGAATATAATCAACTGAGGTCAGTTTGCAGTCTCAGGTTAAGATTTAAATGTTAATTGATACTATTGAGCATATTAAGTTATTTTTAAACAACCTAGAACTTACCACGAAGAGTTCGTTTCAGGTCTGAAAAGTTTAGTATTGCACCCAACTGCCATTAGCCACGTTGGAAAACAGCGCTGAAGTCGGCGTACGCGCTCCCACCTAGTCTCACCTAACTCCATAAAATTTACAGAAAAGTCAACTGGATTCAGATGAACTGCTTGGCATATACTATTTTGACGGAAAAAAGGACGATACCCTAGTTAAAGAAAGGATTGCATCTAAACAGGTTCGTCGAACTATTAAAGAGGAACACTTTCCTGTCATAAAAGAACGTGACTCTGTTTAGTTAGGCCATATGCCTCCAAACTCCGGGCCTGCTAAGGGCATTGTAGCTTTCATAGTATCATGTCTTACTGAACAAGGGGTTTCACTAGAATACTTAGATTTGGTAGGCTGTGATGGTACAAATACCAATACTGGATAGAAAGGTGGTGCTATCAGAAAGCTTGAGGTTCATCTCTGACGACCACTGCAGTGGGTTGTTTGTTTATTCCATTTTGTTGAATTACCTTTCCGCCATCTTTTTCAACATTTGAATGTTGAAACAACTGGCCCAAGATCATTTAGTACACCATTTGGACACAATATCATTGTTGTGTAAAGCTCTCGGTGATAAATTTTCAATTGACTGATTGTGAAATTCCAGAAGTGGACAGGCAACTGTTGAGTAAGGGCCAAAGATATCTTCTTGGCATAAATCAAGCAATTAAAAGTGGCAACTTTCCAAATGACTTATTAAAGTGTGACTCCGGCCCAATTTCACATGCCAGATTGCTCACTTGTGCAAATCAAGCCCTTCGACTTTACGCGAGCGTGGAAAACCCATCAGATGTCTTAAAGCCATATTGACATTTATTTTAAAATCTTACTTGCCAGTTTGTTTTGAAATAAAATTCTGTAAGTACATTACAGACGGGCCTATTCATCTGTACAGAGCAATTGAAACATCTCGATACTTTCGTGAAAACCTGAAGAAAGTGTAGTCCCTGAAACTGAACGAAAATCGTTCTTTGCTCACCCGGAAAACCTACTGATGGCAATGGTCTTTTTTAAGAGGAGGCACATAAGTGAGCTAGGGCTAAGAAGAGTATTAAAAGCCAGGCAAAATGCTTCAAAGGGTAAATGTATCTGAATCTTTATCACTCCTACAATCCAGAATTAATTGATTGTAATGTAGCAAAATTAACATTTCCACCTCTTTTTCGGAGAATAACCCATGAAGAAATACATTTCTTCGTTCAATCAGGTCATATCTCAGTCTGGGATGATAAAAAGTTTCCCAACTATACGTAAGATGTCCAGCGGTGCGTTAAATCGGTAACAGAAGCATTATTTAAGGTATGTGGGCCCCAATAAAGAGAGCATCAGGACCACATTGAAATCAATGTCCATAATACCAGACATTACCACCAAATCGCAGTACAAAGTTGCGTCTAAAAGTCAGACTTAAACAGATGACATAACAAATTGTATATCTTATACTGTCACGACACTAGTTTTTTAATACAGTGTTTTGACTCTATTATAATAAACTATATATTTAAGTAATGTAAATAGCAAGTACCCTCATTGGTTGGATGGAGGATAGGGTGTGGTTTGAACTCGAAGTGCAGCTACCTTCCTGTGGTGAGTTCTGGTTTGTTTAAACATTATCAAATATCTAAACAAGCAAAGAGTTGTACATTGTACAATTTATATGCAAATGTTAATATTGAAACACAAACTGATCTCAGGTGATTATTTTCTTTATTCATCAAAATCACTGAAAATTGAATTTTTGCCGATTTGTATTGAGCTTGCGTGATCGGAAGCTATTCTTTAAACGCAACTATTTATTTTTTTTATTATTAAGCATTACAATCTGCAAATATTTTTCACTATAGCGATAAAAAATATATATACGTAAAAAAAGAAAAAAATTCTGAAAAAATCGGAAATTTTCAATTTTTTTTAATTTTTAGGCGGTTTGCGGGATCGGAAGATAAAGTCCGACTTAAATAATTTTGTGTTTGTTTTTCTTGTATTTACCAATCGCAACTTTTCCGCCCTATAGCAACTCGGAAATATCAACTTGACTTTTTTCGCACCACCCTAGTGTACACAGCAATTACTAAGGTCTCGACCAAGTTCACTGGTTAGCCTCATCTACGATGTTGTCTTAATAGGGCAGGCACTTTAAGATATTGCCGAATTTGGAAACCAAATATAACTTTAAATAAAATCATCTTGGATAAAGCTGACTAATATCGTGAAATTCTCATTCATAAGGATTTAGTATTTTAAAAATTAATATTGAATCTTCTATAATCGGTTTCCACCAAACTGAGCGTTGTGTGTTTGAATAAAATAAGCTAGATTTCTTAAAAATAAGGAATTTGAAAGTTACCTCTTCCTCCCGGCAGTGGCCGGAAGGACTTTTACATTTCTCAACAGTACGTGACGTTTATTAGAACGGCATAAAGACGGGGCATCATTTTTCAGTGAATGAGTTGGTTTATTCTGGTTTCTTAGGTTTAAATAGATTGAGTGGCGAAATGGGGTGTATTTAGAAATTATTTGAAGGATAATAAAGGTAACGTTCTTGAATTTTCCAGAATCAAAATTTTAAGACTTGATAAATCAATAACTTTTACATTCAACGTAAAATATTCTTATGACCAAGGCGATTTTTCTGAGTTTAAAACTAAAGCTAGAGGTAAAAGACTGCTTTTACCTGTAGATCAAGGGTGTTCGATACCTTTTCCTTTGAGTAAACGGAACAAACAAGATTGCTTGACTGTAAATGCTTCCAATCATATTCTTCAAAGTTATGCCCCTTTTTTCTGCATTATAACACTCACAATAAAGATAAATGATTGTGCATCATCCATACAGAACTTTTTAATATGAAATTCTAGTTTGAGAATGCCATATAAAATGCTGCAATATTCATTTTTTTAAGAATAACATATTTAAAAAAGAAAAGATAAAGCCACTTATCTAGTTTTTCATTTAAATTTAGTATTTAAAAAAATCTGTGATAACTATCTGTTACATTTTTTATTTGAATAATTATTTTTCTTTTCATTAGTTTGAGGAAGCTACAAAACAAATGCAGTAATCTGTTCATGCTTTCGGAGAAAATAACACTGAAAACTAAAAAAAACATTTGTTTTTGAATTATTACTAAACAGCAAATAATTATTGTATTTTTTGCTTTCCAAAGTAAGGTTCCTTTTTATAATAATGTAGTTTATAAATATATAGAAATGGTTTGAACTAATAAATAGTTATTACTATCGAAGCATGAAAAATAACTTACCTACTTCTGTTATTTTTCAAATGTTAAAGAAAATATTGTGATGACGAAATTACGCCTATGTGATTTATTAATTTAATAATCAGTTCTTGTATACTTATTTTGCAGTAAGTATAACTTTGTTTCGCTGAAATGAATTTGTAAAATTATAGTTGTATAATATTTATAAAAATGTTTTGAAATATGCTTTTCTTTTAGTTTAATTTCCTAGAAACTTTGTTATGAATCTGTGGTTGTTTCTTATATTGATTCAAATTAATACTTTTGATAATGAATGATAATATATTAATGATAATATATTAAAGTTAAAATATTATTATTTAAAACAAGAACGAAAAATCAGGCGTACAGCATAGATTATGTAACACTTTCCAACACATTCAGTGTACAGTAACAAAACTTCATAGTTTATTAAGATGATATATCATGTCTAAATAAACAATTTGAAAAATTCATACCACATTTGAAAAGCCAATGCTATTACAATCAAGTCGGAAAATATCAGTTTTTTGTTTTTGTTTTTTTAGTGTAGCCCTGTATATGATCTATGGATTTGTACGTATACTACATAGTATGCTAAAAGTTAGTTCAGTGAAATGCATATCACAGTTGAAAATTTAAATTCAGCCACTTCCGCCAATAAATGAAAAAGTACTTGAGAAATTTTGTGCTTCCCTGTATATGATCTGTAGAATTTATCCACAAAAAGTAATATTAAAAAAAATATATTTCAATCCAAAAACGCGTACCACAACTGCAAACGTATTTATAGCAATTATTGTTCTTAGACTTCAATAGTTAAATTACTTCTTCAGTCAAATTCTTTTGTGTGTCCCTGTAAATGAATGATATATTCTATGCACGCCATATTTTACATTGAATGCTGTAGTACACCTCAGTGAGATATATAAATTTCAGTATGTTTAAAATAGTGTGATATCATTAAAATACACTGCTCAAAAAAATTAGGGGAGCAAGCAAAAAAGGTGAAGAGAACAGTGCGAAACAGCAATGTATGGGCATAAAATGGATAGTACACGTGTAGCAATGCACAATACATAAAAAAAAAGACGCAAAAAATGGTAAGGGAGCTTTTATTTTTTGAAAAGATAAAAAGAACATGAAAAGATGGTTTACGGCAACAATTTGGTTTCATGTAAATAATAAAAAAAAGTATTGTTTAGATATGATGCAAGATTTTTAATATGGCGTGTGGTCTCCTCGATCAGCTAAGACTGCTGCACACCGGTTTTCCATGGATGCGATGAGGTTATCGATAAGACTTGGTGAATACTATTCCACTGCTCAAGAATTGCAATCTCCATGTCCCGGTCAGTAAAAAGAGGCCTCGGTCTCGCAGCAATGCGTCGTCTGAGTATGTCAGAAACATGCTCAATCGGATTTAGGTCAGGAGAGCATGCTGGTTATTCCATACGCTGTATTGTTTTAGCTTCAAGCATGTTTTCCACAAGACGAACTGTATAAAGTCTGGCATTATCATGCATGGAAAAAAAGAAATCACTAATTATTGCAACATAAAATACGACATGAGGTCTCGGTATCTCGTCTGTATTACTCCGGGGCGTCAAAGTGCCATTCCGATTGATATGCAGGCCCGTACGTCCACCTATGCTAATTCCAGCCAAGAGCATCAACCCACCTTGTCTGTAATGTGATCTTTCACGAACGAGTGTGGAATTTCTTTGAGTGCCTCTTTCTCTCCATGCCAAAACACATCAGATGTCACATCCAGACTGAATCGGGACTTGTCTGTAAACAGAATTTCACTCCAACAACATTGCCTCCAAACTCGATGTTCAGTTCCCCCACATTCTTTGGGCCGCACAGTGGCTTGAAGTCAACGGAATACAGTCCATTGGCTTACGTGCATAGAGACCAACCTTATGAAGCCTATTACGGACTGTTTAGATGGACACCCTTCGTCCTTTGGCCAAGAAGAACTGTGTTTGCAGCTGAGTAGCATTACCCATTCCGTCTCGACGGGCTGTTAACAGGATATATCGGTCATCACTTTCTGTGTTAGCACATTTTCGACCTTGCACTTGTCGATGACTACCATTCCATGTGTCTTGGAATCGATTCCACATCCTTTCATGGACACTTCTTGCGACTCCAACAGCGTCCACTACACTTCGTTGTGTTTCCCCAAATTCAAATGTCCCGATAACACGCCAAGCCATGGATTGCGGTAAATCATGTTGTTGTGACATTTTCAAGCCACCTTTTCTCAAAACACAAGCTGCAATTGAATTTTAGAACTGAGGCAGTGAAACAGACGTTTCTGCAAAAACCCGATTTCTGCACTTATCACCTTTTTCCAGTTTTTGACGTCATAAACATTAATTTACGTGTGAAGTTTTCTTTATCTGCTTTCTACAGCACTTTAATTTATGGATGTTTTATTTTACGTTACTTATCGGTGTAAATGTTTGCGTAAGTTCGTTAAAGCCATGTGCTCCCCTAATTGTTTTGAGCAGTACATCTAAAACGATTTTTCCCATAGACCGTAATGTAACGGAATTCTTTTGATTATGACCTCTTTTGATCTTTCTATAAATGAACCGTAAATGCTACAATGTTAAAAATTTCTGCTTAACGTTGAACCAATATATGGAGTAAAATAATGAGAATTACCAAAATATGGTACTTGTTAATTTTCAAAAACTCCATTTCATAGTGTAACCTTGGAAGTTAGGCTGGATTGAATCACATTTTGGTTATAAGTTGAACTAAGTTTTCGAACTACTTATCAGCCAATCAGCACGTCTTTGTCTCTGACGCCATTATAAAATAAGTGAAACGATTGCGTTTCGTCCACCATTTACAGTTTAAACGAAAGGGATAGTGAAAGGAATATTTATGGAATGCGAAAGTATATCTTATTTATATTTAATGCTTCATTTATGTACTTAGATATTGTATCTTATGAATAAGTGTTAAATAGTATCATATTTTATAGAAAAAGACTGATTTAGTTTCCCGAATTTCACAAGCCATTGTGTGTTATATTCGTTCTTTATGTAACGGTTTAATATATAATTGTTTTAACAAGTAAATAACAAACAGTTCTTAGTAAAAATTAATCACGACTTCATTCGTTTTGTCTTTTTAAATAAAAAAAGTTTGTGGAAACATTTCATTCTTCCTATTCAATAGTGAGATGGGAAGTATTTTAATTTGTCGCAGCCCGAAAGCAAAAACGAAACGTGAAGTACTACCTAGTTATGCTAGTTATGTTAGTTTTAAAATGCTGAGACCTGAATATGTTGATTCATGGCTGCATTCATAGTAGTAGATGTAAACATTAACTTACAGTGATATGAAATTCTGTTTATTTATCCTGGCATTTTTGTGTTCTTTGCCGTTTCCCGATTATAAATAACAGTCAATGAATTAGTATTTATAATTATTTTTAATATTTTGGAGTGAAACATGATATCCAATAGTTAAGATAATAAGAAAAGGTTTCAGATTGAAAAGTAGATTTACACTGGGTATATTTCTTTATGCATATTGCAGTTTTTAATTTAAGAAGTGAAAAGGAAACATGGTATTTAAGCCTTTAAATAAAATGTTGTTTATACCAATATAAATTTTATGTATAAAATTGCTTTAGTATAGTTTAAGTTTATATTTACATTTTATTTATATAATGTAGGATTGAATATTTATTAAAGAGATTAATAACTACTTTTTACATTCAAAATGTTTTCCTAACGATGAAGAACAGTAAATATGCAATCATTCATTTTCTTTTTAAATTTCTTTCTTTTTTTTCTATTTCTTACATCAATCTTTTTTTATAAAATATATAAAATAAAATATACTTAGCTTATATTTAAAAAATGCAATGTGTACGGGAATAAAATATTAAAATTAAATATGGCATATCATGTCGTTCCATAAGTATTAATAAGAATTATTAAGGAATACGTTTAAAGGAAAATTATGTACACATTCCGTAGAATTTAAAAATTTAGACTCCATGTTGATGTTCACATTTAATTACCAATCTCCATACATATAAAAAAATTACACATTCTTAATATTTAGATCATGCTTAGAACTTATTTAAAAAAAGATGCGAGTTGATAAGCAATCCTTTTTGCCCCCACCCACGTTTGACAGTTTTTTTTAAAATATGCTGTCCTTGTTTTAATGCAATTTATAATTTATATTTACTCTTTCTCTTATTGATTTTTGTTTAATGATTGTGTGCATGCGTCATACAAAAATAATATTATAGGTTTATTTAGCAAATTGTAATGCTTTTCAATTACCTCAATTTGATAAGTTTATATATATATATAAAGCCCCATAATATAATCGTATCCTTTCTTATGTATTTTAATATGTAAATTATAGTGCTAGATATTTAAAATAACAATGGTGTTATCGTATAATTAAACTATTTTAAAATTTGCTAAATAAACCTAAGTTTCTGATCTTGAAAATTATTTTTCGATGAAAATTAATTGGAGAGACTGTAAATATTTCACCTTAAATTATATTAAAAAAGAATATCTTTCTAAAAAAGCAAAATATTTTACCTATGAAAGGGCAGGGGTTGGGGGACAAAAATCATTGTTTCATCAACATTTCACAAATTTATGGCTCAACATTTCGCCAATTTACGGTTAAACGTTTCACCAATTTAAGGTTCAAGGTTTTCACCAACATATGGTTCATCCCTATAACCACATGTTGGAACAATGTTTCACCATCTTATGGTGGCAGCTACTGCAGCACCAAAAATTGGTTCAACGTTGTACCAAATTTTAATAGTGTACAAACTTCATTTGCAATGCCAAACATGCCTTAGTGATACCCATAATATCTAAGAATATCATGACAATCGGATTACATTTACGCGAGTTAAAGCACGGACTGACAGACTGACAGGTGGACGGATAGATAGACGGACAGACGGTCAGACAGACAGACAAACCGAATTGATAAACACTTTTAAAATTTGTTGAAAAGAGTTAAAAATCTCCATTTTTGCGCGTACTATTTTGAAATTCGTGTGGAGTTTGACAAATTTTGCAACAAGAAAAATGTCACAACTCAACAAGGGGTTACATTTATTAGGGGGTGGGGAGTACAAATTTACTAAATCCACTCTATCTCTTTTATGTCTTGATTATTAAAGGTTCTACTCATTTTTTGTGCACTTTTACAACTGCGTGCAGAGTTAAGTACTATTGCTTTATGTTACATTAACACGTTCACCTCCGCAAAAACTAAGAATTTTCAAATTTCTTCTTGAAAGTTGTTTACCGCCACAAATTCTGAAAGGAAAATTCCACTTTATTAATACAACGAAATTTCTGTCAATAAATAAGATATTTTTTTTTATTTTAAAATAATGGTGAGAAAGTAATAAATTAAAGTCACGAATATTAAAGCTACGAGCATACTCGTAGCGTGGCAGCACTGTTGCCAGATTGGGGACTTTTTTGTCCCCAGATTGTTGATTGTCACCGCTTTTTTTAAATAAAAATATGCAGCCTATTTAAAAATCGATTAAAAATTCTGAAAAATAAGACAAATTATATAATTTTTAAAAAAGTGATTACAGTCGATTAATTCTTAATTACAAAAGTCCCCAATCTGGTAACACTGCGTGGCAGTCAACGTATTAAAAAAATGCGAAACTTTATTTGCCTCTCCTGTGAAATTTACTTTTGTCGAGATGTGTCACTCTTCATGCGGATGAGCAGTATTATGAAGCAAAAATAACTAATAAAACTTACTGGTGAGACTTCGGAATGCCTAAACAAAAAAATCAGCCAGATGCGGCAACACACAGTGTCAGTGTTATCAGTGGGCTATTTTTTTTAAATTCAGATTCTTGATTGGCACCACTTTTTTGAAATAGTAAAATTCACCTTATTTAATGACATAATAATAATTAAGGCTAGAAAAGTAAGGGGAATTTTACCATTTCAGAAAAATGGTGCCAATCAAGAAATCTTAATTTTAAAAAAATAGTCCACTGGCAACACTGCACAGTGTTGCCGTGTCTGGCTGATATTTTTTATTTAGGGATTCCGAATTCTGACCAGTAAGTTTTAATAGTTATTTTTGTTTTATAAGATGATAGATATTCCACAAATAAAATAATATAAAATTGCTAGTCAGAATTTTCTGGTGTGAATTCCAACTCTAGTGAGAAGTCGGTCGATTAGTGGATGACGGCACACTCAGGCACCCGAGGCTAACAAGAAAGACAGGCTACCGCGGTTGGTTCGATTCTTCTTTTTTTACAGATCGCTGGAGTCACGTGATGCTCGAATGCACCAATGGAGGTGTTCGAAAAGAGCATCACGTGACTCCAGCGGTCTGTAAAAAAAGAAGAATCGGATCCACCGCGGTAGCCTGTCTTTCTCGTTAGCCTCGCAGGCACCTCAATCTTGTCAGTTGGCCTTCAGTATTTCGATGGCAGCGGCCAGGTTGGACCGCCCCGATTTAGGGTACTATACAGTGCCATTCACGATAATAAAACTCAATTAATTCGAACTGACAATTAACGCTTTATGTACCAAATCTGTATTATAAAGCAAAAAAAAAAAAAAAAAAAAAATCAGAGAGTGACTCTGACGTCATGTTGAGGGTGGCTACTAGACCAATAAAAGGATGAGTCGGATTTCATAGTAAAATATGTCCTTGAGTGAACCAGGTCGAGTCCTCATGAACCGATAGCCATTCAATATAGGTTCATTTTTTTTAAGCTTATACCTCAAGCACATGGGCAGTTATGATCATTAATGTTCGTTTTGGATAAAAGTTAATTAAGACGAAACTAGTGTTCGAATTTCACAAAAAAAAGAGGGATGAGTAATATTACAATAGAAATAGTAATATTTTCTTTTCAGATCTGTTTCAGCAAAAGAATAAGTTTTATCACATTTTTTCTGTTTTTAATTCAACTTTTTAATTAAGAACATATCGAAATATTTCAGTGACCACCTTCATTTTTTTACCGCAATTTTACGAGGTATGATGTATATTTGGGAAGAGGTTCAACGCTTTACGAGAGGTGCATCATATAAAAATATTTAAAAGTTTTTCCAGGAGGGGTTTGTCTCGACCTCACATTTATTTATAAATCAAGTGCATACGTTCCAGTTTCAAGTCAAATTTGGGTGCGTAGAGCATTAGATAAAATATTACTCATTTTATCATAAATGATTGTCATCTGTAACTCCGAAAAAATATTTTAATCAAAAAAGCAATAACGTTAAATGTTTCGATTGTGTTTAGGGTATATTGAATAATCTGTCTTCATCACTGTTTTCGTTTATAACAGGATTGATGTTTTCAACATCGAAAAGTCTGCTTAAAATTTCTGCAGGACGGACACATTTTGACAGATACTGGGGTCGTATTACATAGGGAAAATTGTTTTGTTCCTACCAGAATCGTTAATCAGTAATCTTCATGATTATTTTATTTAAGATGTGCTATAGAAAGGTACGATGAATATATTATTTTCAAAATAGTAATAGGAACAATAAAATTTTCCCTATAGAATAAGTGTTGCCAGTGGGCTACTTTTTTTTTTTTTAAATTCAGATTTCGTGATTGGTACCACTTTTTTGAAACGGTAAATTTCCCTTTGTTTTCGCCTTAATTAATGTGTCCTTAAATAAGGCGCATTTTGTCATTTCAAAAAAGTGGTGCCAATCAAGAATCTGATTTTTAAAAAGTAGCCCATCTGGCAACACTGTATAGAATGCGACTCCTGCAGATATCGGGCATATGATAGGTGGAACAGTACAGCAGTAACGTGAGAACAATCACCGACAATCGAATTGTCATTTGCATATTCGCAGTAATAGCCATTAATACCCATAAATCCGACCGAGTTTGTTGTGTCAACGTAGCACGGATACAATTTGCTGCATATGTGTCGCGATCTTACTCTTAGCTTTACAATAGAATTATTTTATTTCACTATTGTGTGTGTGTTATTGCATTGTTTCCATCCATCATTTCGGCTAGGTAAGACACAACTTCAGAGAACTGGCAAGAACCATTCAAAACCATTAATACGAATGTGCAAAAGGCAATAAGACGGTCGGTCGTAGATCTCACGGTGCTGCTATACTGTTCTATCTTTCGCTTTTCTGGTATTTGTCAAAAATTGTCCTCTTGCCGAGATTTTAAGCAGGCTTGTCGATGTTCAAAACATAAATCTTGTTACCAATGAAAACAACGATGAATATTGATTGTTAATTATTCCCTAAAAATATTCGAAACAATTAATGTTTTGCTTCTTTTATTAAAAAAAATTAGTATTAAAATTTTTCTGGTGTGAACTTGAAATTTCTGAATAAAAAACTGACAGATTTGGCAACACTGTTTAGACTGTTTAGATATCGTATAGAGTGTATATAGACCAGTGGTTCCCAACGTGGGGCGTGCGCCCCACCGGGGGCAATTTGACATTTTAGGGGGGCAATTTCAACTTTGTAATTCACCCATTCGCTGTGAGGCTTTTTGGCAAAGTAATATTTAAGAATAAAAATAAAAGTTATGTATTCAAAATTAATAATAATAATTTTTTTCAAGATGTTCCGAATCAAAAGCTTAAAATAAAACTAACACAAGAATAATTACATAAGCAAACACTTAAAATATTATTAAACTCTTTTAAATATTTAATTTTTTCCGGGTTAATGATCTAAATTACAATTTTTCAACTTCTTCGATTATTTACGAAATAAACTTTGTATATCTATTTGCTCTGCTGTATGCAACATGAAAAACTTTTATACGTAAAACTACTTAAAAGTATATCTAAATTTTACTGTTTTGAACCTATTTAAACCTAAAAAATATTTGTAATATCTAAACGTGGTACTATAAACTTTATAAGTCTTAACGCTTCTTGTGTATTTTGTTATTCATAGAAAAAAATTGTACGTTCTTTGTTATCAATTTTAATGCTAAATGTGAGTCTCTCCAGCATTTTGTGAAGATAAAAATGCGGACAGTATAACACTTTTTTTAAATATTTAGGTAAGTTGGAAAGGCACAACAAAACTCTTTTGCGCATAAAAGTGAAGATGTATCGCCTCATTTCTAGAATTATATTAAAAACACATTTATGATAAAAAATTCATAATTTGATAAGTTTAGACTTCATTTTAAAATTATAAGATATATCTGTTACAGAATTTGTGTGTGGGAAAAAGAAGGGGGGCAATCGCGATTTAATCCTTTCAGGGGCAAGTAATTGTGAATCTGTAATGTTCAATTCACACCGGAATATTCGAAATTTTTTGTTTCAAAATAAGGAAAAGCAATTTTTCAACTTTTTTCCACCAAAATTAGAAAGGTAAATTTTAGTTAAAAGTTTCTGGTGTAAATCTTGATTAAATTAGGTAAGATATTATATCGCACCGCCCCTCAAGGGGTTAACAGATGCTTCGGTGGGGCGTGGCCAATAAAATGTTGGGAACCACTGATATATACTGTATAGAGATTGGAGTTTTGAATAAAGAGGAGGAGACATATAGTGTAGAGTCTACCAGCTGCGCATGAAGTAATTGAGGTGGTTGTAACAAGACATAGGCTGATGTTTTACATCGGATCAACAGTTTCTCATTACCGCCGAAGTAAACTTCCACCATTAAATTTTGAATAAAATATTTCGCCATATTTTAGCGGTTTATTCAAGAAACATTTCTATGACAAATATGGTAAAACTCTTTATTCGTTTTTACTGGGTGGAAGTTGGCTCAGGTATTATAATGTCTTTCACAGTCACTTGCAGGATGTTGTTAAGGTTGTCACAATATAGCGGAAACGCAGGGCCTGATTACCGCCGACGTTCAACAGTAATAATAAATATCTGTTTTTGGCATTAATTTTGACTGAAATTCTGCATTGATAAGGCGTTTAAATAAAGAAAAAAATTCTTTTCAAATTTACTGGTGGAAGCTTGCCTCGGTGATAATTAGCCGCTGCGCAACCGATTACAGTTGCAGCTTCACCATTTTGAGGATATGTCAATTCACTTTATTCATAGTTCAATGGCATAGTGTTAAAAAATATTTGGCAGTTAACGGTAACAATAAGTTATGGATTACATGATAATTATTTTCTGTAATGTTCTACGCACTTTGCTTGAATTTTAAACTAGCACAAAATTCACTAGATTTTTAAATAAATGTGAGATAGGTAGGACACAACCCCGCCTCCCTGGGATAACTTTTTAATTTTTTTGTATGATGCACCCTGCTTAGTGATTTGAAACCTACATTAAGTGTTCATACCTCGTAGTACTTGCGTGAAAAAAAATGAAGGCTGTCTCTGAAATATTACAAATTAAAAAGTTTAATTAAAACGTGAAAAATGTAATAAAAATTGTTCCGTTGCTGAAACAAATCAGAAAAAAAATGTTCACTATTTGTATGGTAATATGATTTTTTTTTCCGTGAAATTCGACAACTAGTTTCTTCACAATGCACCTTTTCTAAAACTGACATTAAGTGTCATAACCATCAATGATTTTGTGCTATATCCTTCAAAAGTGGCTGAAATGCATATCTATTGAAGGGCTATCGATTCATGTACGACTCAACCTGGTTGACTCGAGGACATATTTTATTTTTTAACCCGGCTATACCCTTTCGCTTTTACTGGAAATTTTTTAATTTCTAAGCATCGCGCCTTTTTAATTTTTACACCGTTGAATAGAAAACAAAATGTTCTTTCAATTGCAATTTGCTTGAAAAAGTATCACAATTTACTGAATTTTTATTGTTTTAAAAATATTTTTCAAGTCTGAGTTTTTCTTTTTTTTTTTTTCATATCTATCTTTATTGCATGCATCACGATTTGAACTCGTTTGCACTTAAAACAGCCAGCTTTTGTTTCTGGCTAATATTTCATAATGAAATTAAAACGTCATAAATAAATAGATAAAGTAATATAAATAAAAACAAATTTATGAGACAGGTAGTAGAGTTACGTGCTTTAACCACTGAATTTATCAGAATCAAAACGTGTGCTGTAAGTAGCGAATTCTTTGGCAATTTCGTCGGATACAAACTTTCCTGGCATTAAGCAAATACTAAAGTACAATGTATAATTAAATTAAAAACTTAATTTGAATATATTATTGATATTTTTCATCTAAAAATGCTCTTTGGTGATAACGTTTTACTATGTAAAAAATACACATTAAATGTAAAAAATCCAGCAGAGTTTTGAATAAAAATAATGGTTTTAACCTATATTCTGAAATCTGGGTAGTCCGAGTTGGATTCCCTAGTTTTGAATTAATAAAAAGTTTGAACCGAAACATTTTTACCGAATTTCTGAAAATATATTAGTAGATTTCTGCAATCATTGAATATATTTTATAAAAATTTAATCTATTAGACTTTAACTCCTTAATTATTGTGCCCGTGATTTTCACGGTGAGTATAGGCTACTGTTTTTCAGATTGTTTCATTCCCACCAGATTTTTAAAATAACGTAATTGGCTTTATTCTCGCATCATTTTATCTGCCATTATCTAAGGTGAATAAAGTTACTTCAGAAAAGTGTTGTCAATCAAACAATCTGAAATTTTAAGGGGACCTTGGATTTTTATCTTAGTAGAAATCGACCCAAAAATAGAAAATTATTTTTGTACATAATATTATTCTCCAGTTTCTTCTGAACCATTTTAAAAAAAAAAAACCACATGCAAATGCGATTATTTTTCGCAAAATTACAAGCGTTTGAATTTTGTACACAAACAATTTTTCGGCCTTTTAATATATTTTAAAAAACTGATTTTTCAACATTTTTAGATTTTTCAAATGCTCCGTGCGTCTTAATTTTTTATCAAAATTCATGAAATTGATAAGGAAGGATCCTGATATTACTTACACAGAAACTGTGCATGCATTTGAAAATTAGACTTCATTAAAATAGTTAAATTTAATTTTTAATTTATTAAAAGTCAAAATTTGGATAAAAATCGATATCGAATTCAGAAAAATATCTCTAAAAAATTAACTATTTAAGGGATTAAAAAATTGATGCACATATTTGTTCGTAATAGAGTTTTAAGTGATTACACTGCAAAATTGAGGAAATATCTAAAAATTTATGACTCATGGAACATTTTAAAATTTCGTTTTAAAACTGTAATTTAAAAAAAAATCTTAAAATTATAATAAGATTGGAAATTACTTTTAAGGTGTTATATACACTTATGGTGAAATTTATATTTCCACAATATTTCATATCCTATGATGGAAATGAAAAAAATAAATTTTAACGTCCACCGTCCCCTTAAAAAAGTAGCCTAAGCCCTATCTCCGCCATGTTAAATTCACAAATTTTATGTACCTTTTTCTTAGAAATGGTGAAAGATAGAGGTCTAGATTTTTTAGAGTAATTAAAATAACATGCTTTACGTATTTTAACAGACCATTTTCTTTGTAAGTGAAACTGCAAATTAATTCTTAGTTATTTATTGAGAGTCTTTTTTTAAATTAGCATTTTTGGTAAGATTTCACTGCCTAAAATAAACAACTCTGAACAAATCATGAAATCCCTGTGTTAAAGTATACCATATAACATAATATAAGAATTTAAAATAATCTGATTTCTTAAGTTTGATAGATATTGAAAAAAAGGAACACAAACATGAAAAATCCAAGTTTTGAGAAAAAGTCAATTAAAGATTTAAATGGTCATTAAGCTGTGAAGTACTCTTAGAAAGAATGAATAATTTCAACACTTATTTCTTTTATCTATAAACGTGTGTAATACATCGTTGGAAAGATAAAAGTTTAAACTATTTAATGATATAAAAAAGTAAAAATCGTTTTTTTTTTCAAATTTCGCTTACCTGGTCCCCTTAACCCTTTTCGGCCGCAGTGATCCCTCGTCGGGATCAGCTAATTTTAATTTCAAATTTACAAACGGCACCAAGAATATTTTAATAAAATTTTGATTTTACAAGGAAAGTTTAAAGTAACAAGTTTTTAATTACTAAAAATTCGTTTGTAAATTCAGGTGTGAGTGAATCGTTTCACCATTTTACGGACAGAATTATTCTGTGCCGGAAAGTGTTAATAAACTAAATGTAAATTTACAAGTTTTTTGTTGACTATTTCAGCTCGACCCAAATCTTTCCTCCAGGAAATTGTTTTTAATATTTTAAAGAATTACGTACAAATCTGATGGCCTTACATATAAACATAGAATGTTTTAGTACTGAAACTTTCCACTTAATGTCTTTGAACATGAAGAAAGTTGAAATGCTCCTTCAGGAAATTGTTTGTAATATTTTATAGAATTATGTACAAATCTGATGGCCTTTTAAATATAACAGAAATTTTTTTACTGTGGTATTTTACAATAGTGAAAAAGAGCAGGTTTTTATTTTCTAAGAAATTCGCTTGAAATTCTGGTGTCAGTCAATTATTTCATCATTTTACGAACAGAATTTTTCTGCCTCTGAAAGGATTAAAATAGCATCGTTGAATAAAATGTTAATTCGAACTAATCATAAAGCCGAGAAAATATTATATTGGAACTAATGCTAAAACTAGTTCGTCAATTCGAACCTATTTTTATCACGTAGGTTAATTCAAAAGTAAAATATTAAATTCTTCAAAAAAAAAAGATGAAAAAAAGGAAACAAAATATCGATATTGATAGAGAGACTTAGAATGGATATTTTTTCTCTGGACTGTGCTGCTATCGGCCATTAAAAGAAGACACCGCTAGCTAATGTTAACCCTTTCATTGAAAAAGTATTTCTCTTGATAAAATTTTGTAATGATGGCCTGCTAAAGAATTTATGAACGAAGTTACTTTAAAAAAAAATAAATACTTTTCTTCACGTACCATAATTTCGGCGTGTCCACGAATCAAACAATCATATTTAGACACAGAATTTTTATTTCACTGCTTCCTGAATACTAGGCCTGAGCGCTGAAACAAAAATGGCGGCAGCCAAAGCGGATTTTTTTAGGAGTGTCCCTTGAATTTTGGTGCCAATAACTTAAAAAAGTTTTTTCACTTTATTTTTCTGAGATTAAACAATTCAAAGAAATCTTTTATAAAATACTTTTGTCCAACTTTAGGGACTGTACATGCGTTACAAAAATTCTTCCTTCGGCAGCCGCCATTTTTGTGTCGTGTTTATTTAATAACTGAAGTCAAGCATTTACCGTGATTTAAGAAGCTACATTTTATAAAATAAAATTTCTGGATTGAAACATGATTGTACGAGAAGCCGATTATACAGCAAAAAGTATAGTACCTTACGGAAGGAAAAATTTTAGTGAAAAATTCTTGTTTAATTTCATCAATTTGGGTTTAAAATTAAGTGTAATAAATAAACCACCGCTCTTCAAACGGCGCCCTTCAAACAATTGCAGCGATCTTACCAAATTTCTAGTTCGCATTTCAATAGTTTTAATTAACTTTCTTGCATACGATGTACGAGATCGATGTCTTACTGGATACTTTACTTTTTCGATTTTGGTTGCAGATATTTTTCTTTTTCTGAGGACATTATCACTTTCAGAAACGGATATTTTTATTCAATAAAGACATGAAAAATGGAAAGTGCATTATGTTTTCTTATTATTAAATGAAAACTCTAATAGATTACCGTGGTGACACACAGTTTAGCACACTCTGATTACCTGAGAATTACACTTGCATCACTATTTTTGCAATTACAATTCATAATTAGCAGTGGATGATTGTTTCTGCGGGAACCAGTATCTACTGAACTGTGTATCAATTTCAAGGTAATTTAATGCCTCATACATAGCTGCCAATCTTCCTTTTTTTTTTTTTTTTTTTTTTTTTTTTTTTTTTTTTTTTTTTAAGTCATATACACATATTTTGAAACAGAAACTTTACTTATGAAGGAAACCAAATAAGTACTACACAGAAACAGGTTACATTGTCCGAGTTTATTTTATAAAAAAAGAAAGAAATAAAGGTTGGCAGCTATGCTCATAATATAAATGTGTTTAGTAAAGTCGAAAGCAAAAAAATTTTTTTTGGATTGAGTGAGAACCGAATGAAAATTAATTAAAATAAAAGACCTTTTTGAAAAGAGAAATATTATCATGCAGAATAACTCTCCATTTCTATTATTTGGGAAACACAATGAAGAAAATAAAAAGTTATTAATAACAAAAGTAAATTTTTTCTATCTCTGAAAATGATCCCTTTTTTTAATGGAAAGTAATTAACTTGAAATCTAAAATATTTAGAGCTTTTTTTCCTTTAAAGACACGAATTTCTTAAATACATTTTGTTCATGCTTTACATTTTTGCCGTCTTTATTATTCATTTCTAATCGAGAGAAATATAATGCTTGCTACGTAAAATTAGTGTAAAATTTTTAAAACAATGATTTAAGAAATATTTTTAACTCTCTTTTTAATTTTTAGTTTTATCAACATTGCATTATAACAACATCGAATCTTAGTTTTATCGCATTATAAGAAATAATGAAAAGGAAAGCTTTTATTTAATTTTTTCGATTATTATATTTAAGCTGAAAATTTCAAAATAAATACATAAATAAATAAATAATAAACGTAACTTTTTTTTTCAGTTCTAAATTTTATGCATATTCAAAGCAGGCAGCGTAAGAGCTCGATAGTAAAAAAAGATTGAAAAAAAATAAAAAAAGAAATATAACAACAGTTACCTAACAAAGAAAAAAATGCCATTTATATAAATAAAAGAAAGTTTTTTCCTGACTCTGGATGTGTCTTGCTGTTAGTTTGTCTCACTTTAATGGTTAGGAAAAACCAGTGCAGATAGAGGTCTGCAAATCTGGTATCGGACAGAGAAACCAAGTTTAAATGAAAATAGGGCACACACAGATTTTGGATTTTTTGTTATTTTATATCGAACGGAATATTTCCCAAAATTTCCAACTTCTCGGCGATTTTGATCCAATCATAAAAGCAATCCAAACTCAATTTGTTAGTACAAAATAGTGAATTTTGACCTCTTGTCAATAAAGTTTATTCCGGAATTCTGGAGTGATTATTGAATTTTTTTACGATTTTTTCAATCTCTATTTCGCACGAAATGAAATGTTCGTTTTTTATCAACTAATATCTTCTAACACATTATTTACTCTGATAATCGTCAACTTTTACGGTATTTTCCTACCAGTATATTATAATAGAAGAATTTGATTTATTTCATCCTAAGTTTTCGCGATTAATGAAATAAGATTTTTCATTCAAAAACAGTGGTAGAAAAATAGTTTAAAAATTAGCAACTACGTATTTTAACCCTTTAGTGCCCAGCTTTGCATATATGCAAACAACACTGTTTTCAATTTAATAGATATTTTTTTTATTATTCGCATATACCTAATTCCCACCAGAAAATTAAAATAGAAATATTTGCTTTAATTAAAAAACAGGTATTCTGTATTAAAATGCAGCGAAATTAACCATTGAAACTTTCTGGTGTAAAGTCGGATTCTCTGAACTACGTAATTTCTAGAACGTATTCTATTATGGGAATTAAAGTGTTAAAGCTTAAGTTTCATAAATAAATAATTATATAAAATAAGGTATTTGGAGACATACTTATTAAAGTATTTACTAATTTGCATTGTTTTAGCGTAAAACAGCCACACGACAATAGTTTTTACTTATATTGCAGACGTTCAACAGAAAAAAAAAATTGATGTATTATATGAAAAATATATCTCTGATTTTTTTCATTATTCTTCCTGTGTAATAAACCTTTCAGCTTATCACATATATTTTTTTTCGAAACAAAATAAAAAATCGCACATTTAAGGGTTAAACCTCTGTATGGAACAGACGTTTCGAAATCTACTTAAAAATATAAAAAAAAAAGGTTTTATATAATTAATAAACAAAATGAGGTCATAGATGTTTTCCTGAAACGCAGCGAAATTTCAATGAGAAAACATCCCCAGCGTCGGTTTTCTAAGTAATCCCTTTATCGCCAAAAACCTTTTATATAACGATACACGTGTCTTCACGGTCAGAAGCTTTTTATTATTATTATTATTATTCAGCACGTAGAAAGAGGTTAGCTTGGGAAAATCGACCGGTGTAGTGAGATATATTTAAATTTATCCATGAAAAAGATAAGGCAATTTTAGGTATATTTGAAGTTATTATACCGTTCCCGGGCAACGTGGTAGGGCTTGCTAGTGTGGTAATAATACGCGATTTGTTAATAATCATTATTTGGTATAGTGATAATTACAACAAAAATTGAGTGTGATTATAACAAGGTGGCTATAATTAAAATAGATGTGTTTAGAGCTCAATTTTAAAAAATATAGTGGAAACTTTCGTGCACTATTATTTCTAAATACTATTTAATCTATGAGGAATAAATTCAACACACATAGATATGGGGGTCGTATTAACGGGGGAGAAATAGGCAATCAATTTTACTACTACTACTAATTTAAAAGGTTCTTTTTTTATTTTTCACTGTGATTAATTGAGAAAAAATACATTTAAAAATTAGTGGTGGAAGTTTGCCTGGTTTGCCTTCGTTAAGTTGGCGTCTTTGCACACACGCACAAAATGTTGATATTTTTGCTGCCAGGGCGCACCAAGCCTTAACAAATTAATAATTCATAAAATGTTAGACAATTACTCGCAACTTTCCTTTTTTAATTCCTACTTTTATTTTATTACCAAAAATCATCTTGGAGTGCCACTTTAAGTCCTGTTGCAAAAATATGAACTAATATCTGTGCTTCATATTGACGGTTGCAACACCTGATCAATAAATTTAGATTTTAGGGCAGTATTTTTCAAACTTCTAAATATCTACAACTTGAATTTTTATAATGTCGAATAGCAGAAAAAAATGTCTTTGCAAATGCAGTTTGTTTGAATACTTTATCTCATTTTACTGGATTTTCTATGGTATTTACAATAATTTTCAAGTATTATTATTATTTTTTTATAATCAACCTTTATCTATGTAGCCCGAGTACAAAAGATTAATCTTTTCGAACTTAAAAAAATATAAATAAATCAAATAACATAAATAACACACAAATTAAACAGACTTTTAATGGCGCTTAAACTATGCGCTTAATGTACTGAATTTATCAGAATCAAAAAGTCTGCTATAAGTAGTGAAATTTTTGGAGATTTATTCGGCTGTTAGCTCCTGGCATGCAACTAATAAGTAAGTATTGTTTTTAACCCTTTCAGGGGCAAAGTTTTTCTATTCGTAAAATGCTGAAATGAATGATTTATACAAGAATTTAGAAAAAAAAATTATTTGAAAATTAGTAAAAGATTTTCCTCACGCACTTAATAATAGGTAATTTTTTATTCTAAAATTCTGGTTCCAAGGTGGAATTTACGAATTAAAATTAAGTGGCACCAAAATTAACCGCTAACCTTCAAGGGGTTACACCATAGCTGCCAACAGTTACGCTTTTTTGTACCATAAAAATTTATAGAAGATTTGCCCTTATTTAATCGGCAGTTTACGGCAATTAAAAGAGATAAAGTTCTATTAAATTTTTGTAGCGCAAAAAGGCGTAATATTTGGCAACTATGTGTTAACCCTTTGAAGGGAGGTGGGACATATATATCCCACTTAATTTCAATCCTCTCGCTGCGCAGCCCGATATATGCTCGGGCATGCATTTTCCCGCCAAATTAATACTATTTGGTTATTCCCACCAGTTATATTTTAGCGAAAACTTTGATTAATTATTACATTTTCCCCGATTGCGATAGTAAAAAATTTCTGCTTTAAAGAACCGGTGATAAACGATTAAAAATTTTGTAAAAGACGCTCATCGCGAAGAATTACTTACGCAGCGAGAGGGTTAATCCCGAAATGCCACATTTCCACTAGAATTGAGATGAATTTTTCCTTTAGTAAAGCACGTGAAGAAAATCCTTTATTTTATTCCAAATAAATTTGCTTGTAAATGCTCATATATTTAATAATTTCAACATTTCATTTAATAATTTTAGCAACGATAGTACTTTGCCCCTGAAAGGGTTAAAGAAAATTAACATTGGTGATTGTACAATTGTTAATACATGCGCAACAGCTCAGGTGAATTTACTTCAACTGGATACCTGTAATTCTGCCTGCGGGCGCATTTTATGATTACATTATTTCTCAAAAATCTGCAAATAGTTTAATTAGTGTACTATGCATAATAAATACATCGATTACAAAGAGTATCATTACTTCATATATCTATGTGTAATATAAACCTGAATACTGACAATAGTTTTGTCCAATAATGTAACATGCAAGAGTAACGCCTAAACACTGCAAAAAAGACGAAATCTTCCGACAGTGAATATGTTAATTACAATTATAAATTAATTCATAAGAAACATTACCTTTGAGATACCAATACATTTATAAAATAAACTTATATGCAGAAAATATGCTTGTTACTGTGTTGCAGCATGTGGAATGACGCCTACGGATGAAGCATATCGTTCAAAGTTCAAAATCAAATGTTATGTGAAACCTATGTAAATACATTTGACATTTGGCAATAGGTCAAAATATTTCTAAAAAAATTTATAATAAAATAAAACTAAATATTACCATGTTTAAAAACAAATTATAATACTCCATAACTTTTACTAATCTTTTGCAATCTATCTTGCACAAGGCTATCTTGTACTATTGTAAAGGCCAATTTTAAAAGGAAAATTACATGAGGTAGTTTAAATAGTAACAGCAGAATCTGCAGCACATATTATAAAAGAACTAGTATATAACCCCCGTCAAAAATGACGGAATGTGAATGACAAATCTTCAAAACAGCATTTAAAAAAATATTTTTCTGACTTAAAAAAAAAAAAAAAAAAAAAAAAAAAAAAAAGATGCCTTATGCATTTTGTTAATCAAAAAGTCCTTTGATTTTTTATGATTAGAACGAAGAAATTATGTAAACTACTGTTGAGTCACCAGCGCTTGCACGCGCCATTTCCAGCTGCACGTTCTATGCCGAAAACGCTTTTTTAGGTTCCCTCTACATTAAAAATTTGCTGTTTAACCCCTTAACGGTCGCATTAAATTACGGTTTAAAAATTCAAATTGCTTAGTAACACCACTTTTTTGAAAAAGTGGGTAAGTCAGAAGTATTCACCTTATTCAACGACAGGTAAAATGATACCATAATAAAGCTAATTACACTATTTTATAAAACTGGTGGAAATCAAACAAATCTGAATAAATCTAAAAAAAGACACAGCCCGTGAATATGACGGGAGCGAGAATTAAGGGGTTAACGTATTTCAGAATAATTCAAAATTAGTTTCTGAGTGGTAAAATAATTTGTAAGTCACAAAATTAATATAGTGTAAAGAATAATATATAAAAATAACCTTCTACTCAGTAATATGAAACTGTAAAATATTTTATAAAAAGTTTTATAGAATTAACCGTAATTTCTTCTATAATATATACAGGGGTCGTACGCTTAAGGGATTTTTTTCAGGACAAATATCACTATTTGTTTATAAAAAAATAAATCTAGGTTAAACGCGCGAAATTTTGCCTTATTTAAGAAGAGATTTTCCCATAAGAAAATACTGGTACCTAAGAATTTCCTGGTCGTGAAATTTCAGGACAAGTACGCCCCCTGTATATATATTTCACATATTCATATTACTGAGTAGAAAGTATTTTTATATATTATTCTTTATCCTATATTTTCTGACTTACAAATTATTTTACTACTCAGAAACTAATTTTGAATTATTCTGTAATACGCTAAACAGCAAATTTTTAATGATTTTAATTTGCATTGTTTCTGAAAGTAAATTGCATTAACATAGCTGCCAACTTTTACGCTTTTTTCTTACCACTAAAATGTAATAGTAAAGTTTTCCGTATTTAATCGTCGAACTCTGCGATTCAATAAGTCAAAAATTTCTTTTAAATTTTAGTGGTAACAAGAAAGCGTAAAAGTTGGCAGCTATGGCATTAATGACTTTTTTTTCGCTACAAACTTGTTACGTTAAAATTCATAATTTTATCTGCAAGGTAATTAAAATATGTTGCACCACTGTGTAATACATTCTTTATACTTCAATTTCAATGAGAACTGATAAGAAATATTAATTTTATTTGCAATGCCTTCAAATTTGATAAAATGCATTAAAAAAAGTACGATTTCAACAGAAAGTTTCTTTGTATATATTAATCGCATGTAGATGGCGCCAGAGTATTAGCAAGAAACATCATCCTGATTTATAGATGGGATTTTCTGTAATAAACTTAGGCCGAGTTTAGCTGGCTACAGCTCGTACTTCCGGTGGTTGTATAGATAGTTATCCGTTATTTTTAATTTAGAACTTAATTAGATAGTTCTTGAAGGTTTTAAACAAAGTTAAATACTTAAAGGTTTTAATATACCTTTACAAATATTTTGAGAGCAGCATCGACGCTAACCTGAAATTTTTTATGTGTCGTTCAAAGAATCATTCATTGGTTCAATATTCGGAAATTGAGAATGGTAACAGTGTTCTTTTGTTTATATCTAGTAATTTGATGTTTATAATAGCTTATTTTTAATTTGGATCTTAATACATTATAATTGGATATGATATACATGTTTTATATGAAAATATGCTGAACAAACATTATTTCAAGTAGAAGAAATTGTCATTTAGCTGTCATATGTTAGCATATGTTTTCCATTATGTCTAACATGGCGTTTAGCTATGTTCGATTCTCAGACCAGAATGGTTCGCAACGGAATGGTTACCTACGCTTTTTCCACTCGTATTTTATTATAAGGAGGTAGAAAATATGCTTTCTTTAAATAATAATAATAAAAAAAATCAGCTGTATTATTTTAAAGAAGTACAGATTTTTAGTCGTCATTTACTATAATTGCAGACATAAGCAGAACCTTTCATTTGAATTATGTTGAGTTTAGCGTAAATCCTGTATTTTCTGGAAAAGCAAACACAAGTCTGAAAAAACTAAGAGAATTCCTGTACTTTAACTTGTTCCACGATTAACACGCAGCAGTGTATTCAGAAAATTTTAATAGTAATGGGTTTAAGCATTTGTTTCCGCTTCAACAAATTCTATTCCCGTTCTTCTGTTTGTTTCACAGAGTAAACAGTAATTTAGATGTCAGAAGCAAATATTCGGAACAATGGAAATTTTTAGTTAAATATATCCGTGAAAGGAAAACAAAAGAATTAAACAATTTTATTCTGATTATTCCATAATGTGCCTTTAAACTTTGACTGTACGTTGGATATGTCAGTTAATTTTATTTGAGAAAGAATTTGGTATAATAACTTTTAAAATAATTCTTCAAGTTAAACTTCCGAAAAAAATAAATAATGTATAAGGAAGTCATTATTCAAGCGATTATCCCACGAGAGGTTAGCTACAACAGATTTTTAAAGTATCCTTTTAAAATTCATTTTAAGACTTTCATAAAGATAACGGTGTTTCATTTTTTTCTTCAAAAATGGCCTTAAAAATTTTTAAATCCTATTTCATTCATTTAACCCCATAACCCTTTCAGGGGCAAAGCACTTATATTGCTAAAATGTTAAAATTAATAAATGACATCGGAATTTACAAACAAACTTATTTGAATACTAGCTGACACGACCGACGTTGCCCGGGGCCCGTTATATTAATCTTAAACAAAGCTCAAGTTTGTATGATATTATATCTTTTGAAAATCTTTTAAATGAACCTAGTTTCGGGGGCCCCATTGCCTTCCGCAGCGTCTAGTGTAGTCCCAATAAGCCTCTTTCGGAACGAACCTGGTATAAGGGTCTCCGTACCTAAAGCAGCATGCACCGGAATTGCTCTGCACGTGCCGGAGACAATCAAAAACCAAATTGAGTGAGCCAAACCTCGTAATAATCAAGCTCTTACAACCCGAAAAGAGAGTGCACCATTATTGTTAAAAAATCTTGGTAACAGAAGTCTAAGATAAAATTTCATAATACAGAAAGAAGCCGAATTGTAATTTAAGTTGAATGAACCAAATCATGTTGAAATTGGATCCTTAGAACTCAAGGAAAGAATGTGAGCCCAGACGGGAAATGGTTCTCACCCCCTGTAAATTTCACAAATTACTTTTAACATTAATACTAGAACAGCCACAGCGGTCATTTTGACCGATAAAAAGTTCAAATATTTCGATTCGAACCAGAATTTTTTTTCTAAAATAAGTTAAATAGGTACCACGGAGAAATAAGTTGAATAAATAAGTTAAATAGTTTTATAACACTTGAGTAAAATTTTCGGTGGTTCTAGTGTTAACACGATATTTAATAAACGTATGAAATCCCTTATCTAAAGTTACCTTTAAAGTAACGCGATTTTTAATTTACGGCTGTAGTGAGTAAAGATAAGTTTTTGCCGAAAAAGGAGACTAATGTTTGAAATGTAGTTGGGTATAAGAAAATCTTTTAGAAGTTTTAAAGTAGCTGGAGGACGCTAAAACTATGTTACAGAAAATTATAATAAAATCGGATCGTTTTTAAAAAAGCTGCAACAAAAGCCCTAAGAAGGAGATTAATATCCAAAATTGGTGGTAGCTGAAGTCTGAGAAATTTTTTTGTCGTTCATATAGTAGCTGGAGGACCTAAGAAGTTGGTAGAAAAAAAACTAGTGAATCGGACCATTTTTAAGGGAGCTGTAACAAAAGGTCCCAAAGGGGTAGGAGCTGATAGTTAAGACCAGGGTCCAACATAGTTTTTACCGCTTTAGACCTTCAATTAGTCAAAAATAAGAATAATATAAATTAATCATTAGAATAAAATTTTGAAAAAATGCGCCAAAAATATGGGGAAACGCTTACAACATGGCCCTAGGATCCCAATAAAAATATGAGGGTGTTGGTCCGGGCAGAGAGGTCCAAGACTCAACTTTAAAATTTTGCATTGAGAACGGAGAAAATTAGATGGCGATAAATGCACGCCGCACAAAAAGTTCAAGGGGCCCCGGATCGAGCCCTAAGTGATCCTACGGTGCCCAGGATTTTAATTGAAATATAGAAACGGGAGAATAACTAAATGGAAAAGGGTTCCGAAATGAAGATCGGATTAAGAGGCAGCAATTCATTAACGATTTATGGTGCAAAAACTTCAAGGGGTCCGGTACCGGGCCCCAAGATGCCAGGGTCTTAACTGGCATGTAGTTGTGTATAAAGATATTTTTAGTAGTTTTAAAGTAATCGGAGGACGCTAGAACTATGTTAAAGAAAATTGCAAGCAATTCGGATAATTTTTACAGAAGCTGCACCAAGGCCCCCAGAGGGCGATTAATATTCAAAATTAGTGATAGAAAAAGTCTTTTTTTTTCTTTTTTTTATCGTTCAAATAGTAGCTGGTTGATTTAATGAGTTGTCAGAAAAAAAAAGCTAGTGAATCGGACCATTTTTAAGGGAGCTGTAACAGAGGGCCCAAAAGGGCCCAACTGATAGTTAAAAACTGGACCCTATCATAAAAACATATTAAAATGTTTTAGTAATTATCTAGTATCTAGTTATCTTATTTAGTAATTATCGTTAGATCTTCAATTAGTCAAAATTAAGCATAGGATGCGAGATATTCTTTAGAATAATATTTAAAGAAATGCACAAAATATTGTGTTAACGTTTTAAAAAAGGCCCTAGGGATCCCAAAAGAAACTCAGGGTGTTGGTCCGGGAAGAAGAGTCCAAGAGTCAACTTTAAAATGATGTACTTAGAAGGTGAGAAAATTAGGGGGTAAAAATTTCTTGGCGCACAATAAGTTCAAGCGGCCCTGGACCGGGCCCTACGGCATCCTAGGGGAGCCCTGGATCTAAACTGGAATTGAGAACAGTGAGAATAACTAAATCAAAAAAGTATCGGAAAAATGATGATCGGATTAAGAGGAAGCAATTTATTAACAATTTATTTGCACAAAAACTTCAAGGTTTCGGGCCCCAAGAGGCCAAATACTTAATTGAATAGAAGAAAGAAGAGAATAACTAATTGTCGAAAGGTCCCCCAAAACGAAGGAAATTGGATAAAAAGGGGGAAAGTCATTAAAAATTTTGGGAATAAAAACTTAGAGGGGTCAGGGATCCCGGCAATTAAAAAAATTAAAATCTGAGCCTCAGGAGCATCAGGACCTGTCTTGGACTACCCTCACCTAATTTTTCAGACTTCTACGTGCAATAGATTTCGCTAGCCATCGTACACACACAGACAAACACACAGGACGAAACTTCCTTTTAATAGTACAGATAAGAAAAAGCTATATTTCACATACATAATAAACGGAGAGATTTATACCCAAAAATCAGGTTCCACTGGGATTTCGGAATTAAAAGTAACAAGTTGAGTGCCACGGTGACTGACACTGGAGCTGAAATATTTACAATGTTTTAAGTAATTTTTAAGAAAGTATAATCCCGTAATAAATAAAAGGTAAGTAAATTTTAAATAAATTTTCAGTAATTTTCAGTAAAACAGAAATTTTAAACTTATTTAATCGCGATATTTCTGTCATTAAATAAGGCGAATATTTAAATTCGCATATAATGATATGAGACTACTTTCCCAAATAATAGTGCTTACCATTGCTTCAGAAGAAAGGTGGGAACAGCTTTCGTGTAGGATTTCATCTGTTTGTTGGAAATTCAGAAGAAAAGTTTTGTTTACTGGATAAAGTTAATTTAAAAGGATGAGATTGTAGAAAAGTCAATTCCCTTTTTGTAGCAACTTTGTGAATTTGAATTCCTCTACCTATTGCCTTTCATAAAACTTATCTCAGCGTTGTCAAGTTTCCGGCTTTTCGTATACAGGTATTTTCCTATAGAAAATGTTGTTCTTTTAAACCGAAGAATTTTCCGATTGAATAAAACAAGATTTTCGGTAATAAAATAGCGGAGACTTGGCATCTCTGCTTAACTCTTTCGGGGGAAAAAGTACTTCAAACCGAAAAATGCTGAAATGAGTGTATGACACCAGAATTTGAAACAAATTTATTCGAAAAAATGTAAAAGCTTTTCTTTAAGTACTTAATAAAAGAAAAAAATAATTCCAAAATCTTGTTGTCAACGGGGTATTTAGTGTTTAAAATTAAGTGGTCCAAAAATGAACTACCGTCCTTCAAGGAGCGCAATTAATTTAAATTAATAGTTTAATGCGCCAAATATGACGTAAACACGAAAGTTTCTGTTTTTTCATATAATTTGAGTTGCGTCGTTACTTTTTTTCAAAAATCTTTACACTTCACTTCCGCCTTTTATTTGAATAAAGAAAATTTATTTATGTTTAAGTGGTAAGATTATTGAAAGGAAAGAGATTAATTATGTTTCGGGTAACTGGAAATTACAATCTACGCTCTATTGTATTTTAGAAAGCAATTCTTTAATTCTTTACATTTCTATTACCGTGTTAGACAAATTCCGGTTTATGTTAAAAAAAAAAAAAAAAAAAAGACATTGCATATTTTCTCTGCCAGGACCATACAATTAGTTTAGATTGGACTAACTTCCGCCTTATACGCGTTCCGATTTGAATAAGTTTTACTATATTAGTATTCGTAAGTGGTGGATTTCTGAACTAAAAAAACCCGACTACTGGCAACACTGAAGAAACATATTTTGAACAAGACAATTAGTTTAATAAAATGTCTGTTTTTTTATCTGAATCTTACCTGATTCCATTTATGAAGTAAAAAATATATAAAATATTTAACTAAAATAAATATTTTGTTAATTAGAAAAATTGGAAGGTTGGTAACAGTATTGCAAGTTAGACTTTTTTTTTTAGATAACTTAATTGGTACCACTTTTTCGAAGTAGTAGTATTCGCCTTATTTAATCTGTCATTACATAAGGCAAATACTACTGTTTCAAAATAAATAAATACATAAAAGGTAGCAATCAAGCAATATGAATAAAAATAAGAACAAATGGGAAAACTGGTAGTCAGCTATGTGCTCCTAAACTTCCGGGTGCTTTTCCAAATCAAACATACTTAATCTCGGAAAAAAAATTTAATAAGATGCATATTGTTTCTATATTGTTATCAATTAACGCCTTTTAATTAAGACAATTTCTGGATTTATTTTATCTAAAAAAATAAAAATAAAAAACGGAATGTTGGCAGCTATGATATATTTATTCGAAACATAAATACGAAAATATCTTTTGTTAAGTAATCCATGTGCTAAAGAAACGCCTATACGTGGGGATTACAGTTAAAAATATCAAACAAACGTTCGTGAAATTCTTAACTCTTTCATTCTCAAGGAATTGGGTTTCTGAAATGTTTAAAACACACCAGAATTGTCGAAAACTTTTATTTGGAAATAAAAAAATTCAAGTTTACAGCCTTTTTTTTTTTAACAAAGTTATAAACGTGAAATTTTATACAGAAATTCTAATACGAATCTTTATTAAAATTAAATGGGAAACTTACCCATAGGGGGCAAGAACCACAGATTTTGAATACTACTATGAAAGAGTAACATCGGTCTTATATAATTTAAAAATTCTGTGGTTAAATAAGCGAATATTAATATTCGGAAAAAACGTATTAAATATGGGTGATATTCATGCATTACTATAATGTTTCGTATAAGAAATGAAAATAGTTTTACGACTGGATACTTTTAAGTAAATTCTTCTCTTTTCCGCGGTAATATTTCAAGAAATTTGCATTTTAAGTATAGAAATCAAGCCTATGCTGGTTGAAGAACAACAGCCCCTCAATTTTTTCCAAATAAAATAAAAGTACGCACGCCGGCAAATTTGAGGGAGACCTATCCTGATCATCGCAGGGGCAAACATCCACAACCTTTTATGAATATCGATTTTCTCTTTATTTTTACAGATAGTCTGCGTTTAAATGAGAGAGAGCGAAAATCAGGCTCAGTCTCTTTCGAATTTACCGGCATGCCGGTTAGAGCGGGGATAATACGGTATTTCGTACCAAAAAATTGTTTGCTGAAATGTATCTTGTTTCTATTTGGAACTTGCAAGTCTGAGGGTAGTCTCTTTTTTGTCAACACTACTCACAAACAATAATTTTAGTTTTGGATTTATTTTGTAAATATTGTTGAAATCCAAGGTAAATTTTTCTTGACAATGTTGTAGAAATCCACAAAGATTGTTGTTTGGAAATATTAATAGCTAAATATGATACCTCTCCGACTGCGAGAACTCTATTTATTGAATTGTATTTATTAAACAAAATATCTCGTCGAAAATATACTTATTTGATGTGAAAAAATCGGAAATTTGGCAGCTATGCCGCTAAACTCCTGCAACAAGCATCTAGGTTTTTTTTTTTGTTTGTTTTTTTAGAAAAAAAAGGTGTAGTTTTATATTAGCTATTGTGATTCACTGGTACACGTAGGCATTGCTTAATGTAATTATCATATGTTGTATTTGCTATGATGCGGATTGTGAATTAACTTTTAACCCTTTCAGCGGCAGAAAAATTATGGTTGTAAAATGATGAAATAACTGACTGACACCACAGAATTTACAAACGAATTTCTTACAAAATAAAACCCAACTTTACTACATATTCATTATAAAAGCAAAATTTTATTAAAATATTCTTGGCGCCGTTTGTCAGTTTTGGAATTAAAAGTAGGTGGTCGTGACCACCGCACTTGAAAGGGTTAAGCGTGGTGGTAATATATATGATCACTACATTTTATTTCTAATCTACCAACTGGCACCCAGATTATTATAATAAGATTTTACTTTCATAATGCATGTGAAGAAAAGCAAGTATTTATTATAAATTAAATTCTTTAGTAAATGCTGGTATCAGTCAGTCATTTCACCTTTTTAAAAACACAATCACTCTGCGCTTGAAAGGCTTAAAACCAATTGAAGAGCTGAGTGGAAGAACATGTTAATGTACATTTTCTTAAAAATTATTTTATCTTTTGGACGAAGGCGTTATCAGGCATTCTATCACATGGTAAATCTAAAAGACCAAAATTATATTTAGCCTTGAAGATTTAAGACATTATTCATTAATATTTAATATTTTAATATTTAATAATGTAAATAATATTAATATTTTTTAATATTTAAAAATTAAATATGAATAAGTTTTTTTGATAGAGTTCAGTACCACATCTGTTAATATTTTAAACACATGTTATCAAAGAGAAAATAAATCATTAAAATTGACAACAAAAACTTTCACATGAAATTTCTTCAAATGTAATTTTTGTTACTTAACATGTTCTTCCACTCAGCTTTTCAATTGTAAACAAATGTATCTGCATAAATGTATTTCATTATTGGCATATTTATATATCGACAGATGTTTTATATTTCTCTCACCTTTCATCGAAAATTAAATAAAACTCCATTGTTTGTATTCGCGCACAGGCCTTAACCTAAAAGTTCAAATCGATTGTAAAGAATTTATTTCAATGTATAACTTCTTTCTTCATTGAACTTTCTAGTCTGAGTTTTATTTCTTCAGTACACTGCGAATTCCTTGATAGATGGACTCGTAAAAAAGTGAAAAGCTACTTCTAAAACACTGTTTTACTTTTCATTTATGTTTTTTTTCTGAGCGTTACATCTGAATTGCATTTTGTTTCTAAAGGAAGTATATTTCTTTTAAAAAAGTCGTATTTTTAAGAATTCAGATATTGAAACTTCTGATTTCCTTTTCTTTAATTATATTAACAACGATATAATTTGTAAAATGATAAAGTTCTTTAATATTTAACATTTACACATAATTATTCTTTATTAATGAAAAATGTCACATAATTTCTTATAAAATATAAATAAGAATATCCATATAGATATAAGTGCACTAATATACCGAATCGAAAATTTATGACAGATAGCTGCCTACTTATATGTTTTTTGATTACCACTATCATAACTGTCACCTGCTACGATAATGTTTCACCACACTTTTTGATCAATAATCTGTCTTATTTAACCACATACATTTTTGATTACATATAGGCCTTGTTCAACGATACCACTTGTAGATAACACTCGAAGTTATTTTTCGCTCTAAAATACAGTGTGACTAGAGATGAGCAACAAGGGAGCTCTCGGGGAGTGATGCCAAATCTGGCGGAGGTGGAATTCAGAAATTAACACCAGAAAGTTTGAATAGTTATTTTAACTTTACATAATGATAGACATTCCGTAAATAAATATAAAACAAATTTACTATTCAAACTTTTCTTTTATGATTTCGGAATTTCTAAATAAAAATCCGTCTGATTTGGCAACACCGTTCTCATGGGCTTCACGTCACAACAATTTTTGTATAGTAATCTCCGATTATTTCAATCGCAATAGCGAGCCTCCTTATAGATTACCATTAATTGTAACGTGCCCAGAAATCCTTTGTTTTTGAGCATTTAAAAAAATGTCACTTACATTTATTGCCTCATTTATTTTAAAAGATGTTGAATTTGGTACGTTTTTATTATATGCGTTTAAATAGGAGTTTCCGACCAACGTTCCAAGAACCTCAGAACTACCACGGTTTCCTAATAGTAATATTCGTCTTACTTAATGAGAGAATTGCTAACACAAAAATAACTATTTAGAAATAGTGGTGACAAGCTATCTGCAGGAAACACATTTTAACATCCCTGAACTAGTACCTAGTAAATATGATATTTGGACTCGGAAATAAATATCTTAAGGGGGTTCGTACTAGTGTTGCCAGGTGTCACGCGTAAAATTGGGCTCCTAACGCTCTGGAAACCAGTATTTTAAAGTAATTTTCTTCTCCTTATCTAATGGCAGAATTATCAGCGACTAAATAGGCGAAATAAACTGTAAGAAATTAGCGGTACCAGATCATTTGAAGCGCTGATTTACGCGGTACACCTGTCAAAACTAGATTGTACCGTCTTTACTTTTGAAACTATTTAGTAACTTAACTTTCTTAATTTAATTTCATACTATTGAATAAGGCGAATATTACTATTCGAAAATAGTGTTCTACAAAGGAAGGATAATAGGAACCCAGTTTATGATCAAATAATGCATTTCTAGCAACTGCTGATTTTTGAAAACCTTAGAAACATAATCATAAAAATTATAAATTTAGGAATGTAATGCAAAATAAGCAATTCCGTTACTTTGATAATGAAATAAACTATTACTTAGTTTATAATTACATTTTCCAATCCATAAAATAAAAACACTCATTAAAATCCATAAATAACAAAGCGAACAATTTCCTTTATAGTAGGAAACAGGTTAACATCGTATGAATACTTTCTGTCAGCTCACAAGGAATAAATTATTTAATCGATCAAATATATCTTTAGAAGATGACATGTGTCAATAAATCTGGAGAAACATTAACTAAACAATGTAAAAACTTTTATTATATAATATATAGACAGAAATTCTGAGTTTATTTAATTGGTTACCGCATAAGAATGTTTTTATTTATAGAGGATGTCCATTTATTTCAACATCATAGCTGACAACTTTCCATGTTTTAAAAATCAATTAAACCAGAAAATTTAGTAAATAAAATTTTTTAATTAATAGCCTTATTGAGACAATAATCATTTAGTTAATTCATTTTTCTGGTTCAAATTTTGTTTATATTATTTTTTAAAAAAACACGGAAGGTTGGTAGCTACATAAAATATTTTTGAAAATAGGAATATGTATGTATGACATTTCTTTAACCCTTTATCTACTGACGGTACTTATAAGTACCACTCACTTTAAACTTTCATCCCATAGTGTATATTACTAATATTTTAATGGTACTTCGCAAAAACACTCTTTTAACTCCACTTTATCCGGATACATAGCAGCAGTGTTCTAGGTTTGTTAGTTTAGTGAGGAAGTAGGCTATCTTTGACACAGACGATGTGTTTTGTACGGACATTTTGTACATATTGTCCCTCTCGTCTTTTTATTGCTGACACACAGTAAAGGATATAAGATAAGTGTTGGATTTTTTTATGTGTTCATTATGATCTTAGAATACAGTTTGACTAGCTCATTTAGGGGAAAGGTGTATGTATTTGATTTAACGGTCGAGTTACTCGGTGGTACTTATAAGTACCCTCAGTACACTGGGTGTTGGAGAGAAACTTCTTGTTTACATTTTCGACTGTTTAGTTATCCATCGTTTTCATCTGCTTTAAAATGTAATTACTAAAATGTAGTGTAGTAATGATTTTCCTGGTACTTCTTTTCTGCTTCATTGTTATTTTTTATAGGAATTTGAAAAGTTGTGGCACCGGCTGGTTTTTGCTATGCTAGAAATGGCATATGTAAATTCATATATTGCATATGTGGAGATGCGAGAGAACATGTTGTCCCTGGAATCATGGCGTCGCATAGCTAAAGGACTGCTAACAAGATCGAAACCTAAAAAAAATTGTTTTTTAACCCTTTCAGGGGCAAAGCATTTTAAATTCTAAAGTATTGAAACAAATGATTGGCACCGGAATTTGCCCAAAGATTTATTTGCAAATAAGAAAAATCCTATATTTCACATACTTATTAAATAAAAAATATTTTCTGATGCCATTTGAAATATTTTGTGGGTTTTCTCTTACGATATTTTAATCATAGTGTACTGACGGTACTTTAAAGTACCACTTTAATTAATTACCTCTAAATAATTAAATTTCTCACGGGTGAGTATTTTTTTTTTGTGTTTGTCCTTTAATTTTCATTGTAGAAACTGGAAGAAAATATTATATGAAAAAAATTGCAGTTACATCATAGTGCAGTAGATAAAGGGTTAAAGAGTAAATATGATAATTGTTATTAAAGACAGTGTTAAATAGCTTATTAACGAAATATATACATGTATGCATGCTTGTATATATTATGTATGTATTAACTGGTTGACTAATAATAACGCTTGACTTGAACAGCTTGGAACATTTCCACCCTTTTTTAGGAATATTAATCATAGTCTTTTTTAAACGCAGAATTTACGTCAGAAGACGAAAACATAGCACTATAACTAAATATAGTAGACATGATTAAATCAAATTTTAATTAATTTGGAGAAATATAGAAATAAACTTTATTAAATAATTTTTTTAATGAAAAGTCCTTGAGAGGAGTAATTTTAGCTGTACTTTTGGCATTAAAGCCATTCAAATATTTGCAATAAACACAGGGAAATTTGATTATGTCAGCTTCCTTCTGTACAAGAGACAAAAATGCAACTAATTAACACTAGAACGGTCATTTTGACCGGTATCAAATAAATATATTTAGATTTGAGCCAGAAAGTCTTTTCGCAAAATAAGTTAAAGATATTTAACACCGAAATACGTTAAATAAAAATTCAGGTGCGGAATATTTTTATAAAACTTGAATAAAATATTTGAACGTTCTGGTGTTAAAGATCGGTGTCAAACGTTCATACAGAAGTTCGACTGGATGAGAAATTGCGCTTATTATGCGTTCGATTTTGCAGCAACATGATTTATTTGTTTACCTTAAACTGTGAATCCTTATTTCCACATATGTGATTTTTCATGTATAACGTTTATAAGCTTTTGATAGGAAATATATGTACTTATATAATACATTTGAACATTTTTTGTTCAATTATAAGTAGCAAATTTTATAGTAAATCTATTATTGCGACATTGTTACTTATGTGTGAACCTAGAAAACCTATATAAACTCCTAATGTTCAAAGAAGAGGGCGCGCCTTCTACTGTTTTCATAGTTTCTTCGATTGGAAGTATGTTTTCTACGCTCACATTTACCGTTAGATGCCACTAATTTTAAAGATTTCTTCCCCTTGTTTAACAGCATTCTTTTGTCATTACATTAGGCGAATATTCTTATTTATATACAGGGTGATTCTAAATTTATGGTACAAATTTTAAGGGTTGGTACAAGGGCACTATAACAATCATTTATTGTATAGGAATATACGTTGTACAAGTAACACGTTGAGGTAAAAACACCAGGGGATCAATTTGGCTCTTTTTATATTTCTAAATCTCTCATTCATACCAGAAAATTCCTATTTTATTCTTTTCTTTATTTAAGACACACATTTAATGATTACATCAAGAAAAAAGTTTTCTCTGAACATTTCCGGTATGAAATCGAAATTTTTGAATACAAACTCCCGCAAAACTGTCAAACACAGGATATACATGAAAAGAAATAGAAATGGATTTTTTTTTTATTCGCAGTACTGCCACAGACGAATACTGTTTTATTCTATTCGCACCACTAAAATTCGCATTTGTAGTATATTTTTCTTACAAATGTTGCAAATAACAAGCGAAAGTGTTGCTTAAAAAAAAAAAAAAAAAAAAAAACTGCTGCCAAAGGAATAGAATTGGAGTAAGATGTGCTTGTCCCGAACGGGTTAGTCTTGTCATCTCACACGACCGATATGTACGACGTATACGGCAAAGTACCGATGTCACATACGAAGTGACATAGGACCGCTAAGGGTTAAAGAAAAAAATTTTAATTTTAATTAATCCTTCAACTACTTTTCAGCTATAAAAATGCGCTTGAAAATACTGAATATTAAAGATGTGAATTATCACTTTGCTAACCAAGCGTAAACCAACAGAGTGAAAAATGTCCAAGCTGGGAATCGAACCCGGACACCTGGAATAACTCTCCAGTGCTCTACCATTTAAGCCACGATGACAATGCCCAGCTTGGCATCTCTCACTCACATAAGTCGGTAAGTCTGCTACCGCAGCTATTAGATGGGAAAGTCGTCATGTGCACACAATCTTGAGGCGTAACATGATACGCAAAGGAACCCAGCATCGACGAATATACAATTTAAGAGCACTGGAGAGTTATTCCAGGGTTCCGGGTTCGATTCCCGGCTTGAACATTTTTCACTCTGTTGGTTTACGGTTAGTTAGCAAAGTGATAATTCACGTCTTTAATATTAGATAAATTTTATTTCATTCATATAGGCATCATTGTGCAGTGTAGGCTTAAAAGAAAATATTCTTATTTCAATGTAAGTTTCAAAATAAAGAAGCAGAATACTGAAAACGAAATTCAATTATTGAATCACAAATATTCATTTCTGCAATCTTCAGTCTGCCTTATTAGATATGCCGTAAAACATTTAAAGTCCCGATTTGTGCATCACGTGCTTATGAACACGCGGCGAATTTGTAGGAGACGTTTGCCGGATATAAAATTTGCGTCATTTTTCCGTAAGTAATAACACGCCGACACGTAATCGATAACCACTTGCGCATGGATTCCTGGACCAATATTGACGTTATCGATTCGAGGTGGTAGGATTAAGAGTGAAAGTTTTGTCAGAGAACATAAAACAAAGAATACATACTATGCATTCTCCGGCGGGCAACTTTTTAAGTTCTTGGATAAATGGAAATTAGGAGAAAGAGAATCGTGAAATGAAACTAATACGGCCGTTTGTAACAAGTTTATTATATTTCACTCTCTTTTGTATATATTTTCTTGACGAGCACGTCATATATATACATTTATATTTATACATACATATTTGTATATACATATATACATATATTTATTTATTTCCACATATAAACATAGATATACTGGGTGCGCGCAATAAATTGACAATGACTTTACATTTTCTTATGTTCTTACGTTTCCTTTCTATTATGTGTTTCTTATAAATATTGGAAATTAATGTTTCTAATATTTTGATTTAGCATAATTATTTTCGTGTTAAATACCAATAGAAATCATCATATCGAAGGAATACGAAAAAAGAGCAACCGCGATTTCGGGACTCTGTCCAGGAAGAATTTTTAAAAGAAATTCAGATTTCCATAAAATAAGTTTTTGCAAAGATTACAACATAAAGAAAGTGTAAATTCTGATTCTGTTGACGCCACACCAAGAAGGAAAAAGCATTAGCAGGGCTGTCACAGGAGACTGTTTTTTAATTCTAGATCGCACCACTTTCTCAAAACAAAAATCTTTGATAGACAGTTTGACAACATTTGCAAGAGACATATACTATAATTTTTTTTTTAATAGTGGTGCAAATAGAATATAAAAATAGTCGCCTGTGGTAGCCCTGCATTACTGGCCCAAGAACAGCAAAAGTACAGATATATCGTACATTATACATACTAGAAAATTCAACCTGAGCCGCCGGGTTAAAGGACATAGGTGAAAAACATTTTTTTGTATTGAAAACTCTAATAGACATTTTTTCATTTAATATATAATTTTTAGATTGAACACAAACACCAAAAAGCATTTTTATATGAAAAAATATCAATAATGTGTTCAATTAAAGTTTCGATGGTCATTCCATGCCATGCACCCGATTATCCAAAAACCCTTTACAGGAAGATTTTGCAACGTCAATGGAGGTTTTGTACTGCTGGAAAATCCAACTTAGTCCATAATTCTCTTTTCAAATGGCAGTAAATGGTTTTCTAGTATTTTTTGGTAACCGGTAGTCCTCGAGAGTCCTGAGAGAAAAGTCAGGTTATGTTTACCTTCATAGCCGAAACCTCCTCACACCATTAATGAGCCTCCACTTGGCTGTCTTTTGGGGAAATTTTAATTTTCTTTCCTCATGCCATATCAATAGAAAGCAAGGTCGTCTGGCCCATCCAAATTAATTTTTTTCTCATCTGAGATGCCATTGGTCCTTCCAGGTTTGATGATATTTGGCCCAATCGACTCTCCTTTAAATGTGGATAGTTTTCAACATGGGCTGTTTTTTCCTTTTCTTATATCGCAAGTTTCTTGTACGTTTTTCAATTCGCGACAGGGTTAATTTTGCCACAGTGATGTTATCCTCTTTGGCCAACGGTTTTAGGGAAATGCCACCTCATCAAAGACCAAGCAAAACTTCACTTTCCTGCCTGGAAGTCATTCTTCTGCATGTACACATCCCTTTTTTATAAACGTACGAATTGTCCTGATTTAGAAAATTATCTATTACGGTTTTAAATCGTTTGATTTGCTTAGATACTGGTCTATGTGAAAGACCTTGTTCCTTAAAAGCTGTTATCCATTTTATCTCGAACTTTGGTAGCTGGGATTTCTTTCCCATTGCAATACTGCAGGAGAAATAGAAAATACAACCTAATAAAATCTGCACAAAGCTCGACTGATACAGAACAAGTATTTAACAACTTCCTGACGTCATACCATGTTGAACTGCAGCAGCTCAAATGTTGGTAGTTACCAATAAATACTAATATTGGCAGTATCTTTATTTCGGCGGGACACTTTTTCCCCTCTTTTTTTACACATTCATCTTTTTCTCCTGTTTAGGTGGTGCAAGGAGTGAGTTACTCCTTGTAAATATGTATTTGTATACAGACTTTTTTAATATATTTGTTTCGTTCGTATTTGTTTGTTTCGTGTCCAGTTACGGCACACAATTACGGTGGCTTTATTTCGTTAGGACACACCTTATGTGCATTTCTATTGTATTTATATTATTTTATTTATTTTCTGATGAAGCTTTAATTTTGTTATGGAATATTAGTAGGAAAGAAATGCTGAACTATTTAGAATGTTTTCAGTGCAAACGTGTTAACCTTTCGTAGTCGAGCTCCTTGCGATAGAGAAAGATTCATAAAAAAATATGCTTAAAAATTATTTTAAAAACCATAAAAAACATGTGAAATAATGAGATTCTAAGTAGTCTCCAATTTATTGCACCATGTCGTCTAGATATTTAAAATTGTACTAATTTTGTTGTCTGAAATATTGGCGATTTCAAAAGTTAACATTATATTTGAGTTCATTAAATTAAATCAACTCGTAAACATGTAAACCAGAGGTGTCAAACTGTGGCCTGCCTGACACCACTAAATGCTTTATAGAAATATCTGCTTTATCTAACTATTGAATCTCTGTGATTTAATACGTCGATTATTTCATTAAAAAATTAGTGGTATCCGGTGGGTCACAGTTTGACACTCCTGATGTAAACACTCAGTGCTTTTTAGAATATTAGTAAAGTGAGATTTTAAAACGGATTTACATTCTTTGATGCATTTGGAATAATTGAACGTTCTTCTGTGCTGTACAGAAATCACATTAAATATTTTGCATTTCTATTATATTATGCGCAAAGTTAAATTTAGAAGTACGAAAATACATTTACACAATATGTCTCAGTTCAATTCACTGAATAAATAAAAATAAATATCTCTAAAATATATCTTTCATGTCGTCTATTATCGAAGATGAAAACTTTCATCATAGGGTAATTTTTAACACCTAGATTCCAACAATACTCGTATTTAAATTACCAGATTAGCCGTTAATTAGCAATATCTTTTTTAATTTCACGTATAGCATTTTTTTTACGTACAGTCGTGGAAAAAAAAGTAAACACCCCATACTAACTCCTCAACAAATTATCGTAGAAGAAAGTTACTGGTACCGAACGATTGGAAATAAAGTCTACTTTTAAATGATGTATATAAAATTTGCTTAGGGAGCCACCTACATATTAAAATGAACCATAACATTGTTTTTTTCAATAGCAGTACCCAATTCTGACAGCATAAATGAACTCTACACCCTTCAATTAGCCTAAAAACGAATTTTTATGCAATTCGTACCATAAGTTTCCGAGAAATTAATTATTTTAAAACGAGCGTATTTTAAGGGCTGTATCCAAATTGAAGTTCCGTACTGAATTGTTAACCGAGAGAGCCCCTTCCTTGATCAAGGCACCTTAAGCGCCACTCAAGGAGTCAATGAAGCGTGTTAGATTTCAGTACAGCAGAATACATTTCAAAATGTCTACTCACTTCCATCATAGACGGCCCCTTAAACCATCATTTTGCCGTTTTTTAAGCATAATTTGAAAACTACTTGGAAGGAAAATGTGAAATTTTTGAATTTCCATAAAGCAGACTTAATAAATCTAAATCCATCAAAAAATTGTAGGTTGCAATTCATAATTTTTTCGAATATTAATTTAATAATTCATAATTCATGTCATAAAATTATAAAAATTGCAAATTCAGCTTATTTATGTTTGGGTATATTAGTATTATTACTACAAAAAAATTAGCACATTAGGAGCATAATTTCGGGAGATATAAATAAAAATATGAAAATGTAATTTAACATTAGAAGCACTAAATTTTGAATGTTTATAATTCAAAAACTTATCATTCAAATGACTTGAAATTTGGTGTCTAGGCATGCATAGTTTGAACCGAAGATTTGAAATATCTCGTTAAAATTGAGTATTGCTATTGAAAAAAATGAAGTTTGGATTCGTTTTAATATGTAGATGACCCCTAAGAAAATTTTATATACATCATTTAAAAGTAGACTTTATTTCCAATCGTTCGGTACCAGTAACTTTCTTCTACGATGATTTGTTGAGGAGTTAGTAGGGGGTGTTTACTTTTTTTTTTCCACGACTGTACATAATGTTGTATACATTTTTTTTAAATGGCATATTCATATGTTAATCTATTTTTGCTTTTTTTTTAAGGAAAATAATAAATTGTAATGCAGATACAGAAAGAATATACATTATTAGAGTAATATTATATTTTGTTACACAAGAAATGTGTGAAGAACATCGAAAAAATATCAGAGTATTGTACAGGGTGCTATAAAAAAGAAAATTTTAAAATACAACAATATTAAACTGCTCCATTAATGGAAGTTATTCATGCAGGAGATTATTACGTGAAGTCGGCAATTTCTATAAATTGCTATTTCAATAAATTGAGAATGTAACCAGAGAACGTGAGAACGTGAGAACTGCCAGTGTCACAATGACACAACTGATCTATATAATCAAGGAATAATTTTTGTTTCAGATTAACGTACCAGATTCCAGAGTAACTTCGAGACTTTGGCTTCTCAGGGGGACTTATTTGATTAAAGTCTTTTTCCGTTGTTGTAATCTTTATGTCCACTTATCCATTTTCCCATTAATTTTTTTACTAGGATATTTCATGGGTTTTTTTTCTTTCAGCAGCAACTGTCAAATTAAACAGGAACAAATATCGTTTCTTTTTGTGCAATCCAGTGTCAAAAAGGAAACGATACACCCGCTCTTATTCTGAGATCCTTTATAATAAATGCAAAAGTCTCATTTATGAAATGATATATACTTCCTGAATAAGAATGAAATTTTTAAAATAAAAACCATCTACACATTTAAAAGTGTACTAAAGTTTTTTTTTTCAAATAGTAACAGTCACTTTTGACACCATATTTGAGTTCCTTGAATCAAAACAGCCCGGAAAAATATATAGTTTATATATTTTTTCTTAAATCTTCAGAGATAGAAATGAAATTTCCGGGAACATTAAATTAGTAACCAGAAAATTATATAGCCATTGAAACTGTAAAATGAAGACATTTTAATCAGAAATGAAAAGAAATTCGTGGTTATTTTCTAAGATTTTATTTTGTGTGGATACAAATGGTAACATATGATACCTTGAAGTTCGGTGAGAAATTATTTAAACCGCTTAATTATTATTCCTAAAGGCCACAATCGCACCTGAATTTTCCAATAAATAGTTTTTTTTATAATGTATGCAAATAAAAGCATTTATTTGAAAATCAATTTGTTTCTAAATTCTGGAGACAATCAATCTTTTCAACATTTTTGCAATAGAATTACTTTCTGCACCTGAAAGGGTTAACCACATAACCTGCAAGTGTTGCATTTACACAACGTTAAAAATAAATGCCCATGCTTAAATTAACATCGAGCTATCACTAATTCTAAATGAAAAAAAAATTGTCTTAAATAATAACAGAAACTTTGACCATTAAATAAAGCGCATATTATCTTTCTAAATATTTGTTGGCAAAAGTTTTTCAGCAAACAATTTGAAAATCCCAATAGGCAGTTAATGGGCTAAGAGGGTATGAAACGTTTATATATTAAAAAAAATCGTACTTTCAGGAAAACTACGAAATATCAATAGCGCCCCACCAGTGGCCGAGAGGTTATGCTCTCGAAGCTGGTAGACGGGAGTTGCTGGGTTCGATCCCAATCGCGCCCGTCGGCCTAATCGTGGTTTTCTTCTAACCATGGATTTTCATGCGGAAATACAGGTTAGGTTCCCTTAGAAAGACCCCCATGGAGGGCACTCCCCCCCTATGGCCTATATCCCACCCGTAGATAATCGGCCGTCAAAAAAAAAAAAACAACCAACGAAAGAGCGATAGTTGCTGCACGTTTTTGTTTTAACCTTACTAGTCCAGTAAAAATAGCATTTTACCTTGCAAAAAATAGGGCAATACTAATTTTAGAGTATTGTGTACAGGTTGACACTCTAATGAAAAAAAAAACAAGTTTTCGATCTTCTGGACAATGTCCGTTTTTTACCATATCAAAAAAAATAAAAATTTTTTGGCACTTTTTTCGAATTTTCTTGAATTTAGGTTCCAATGCATTTTACCGAAAAAATCATACTAACATTTTTGTAGAACAGTGGATTCCAAGCTTTTTGATTGGCGGAGCCGCTAAAGCCTAGCGTACCCTATGTTACAAGTTAACATTTTTTACCTGCATTTCTACTGAGCACAGGAAGAGAGAATGAATAGTAATTTAAACAATTCTGCATTGTCCCAGCATGATGAACCCAGCCTGCTGCGTTCATTTGCGTCTCGTGTTACGCCGCAAGATTGTGTGCCAAAGCGATATAAGTAAGCGTCCTATCTTAAATGGGAGAAATAACCGCAAGATTAAAAGCGAGGTCACATCAATCAAGGTCATGCGCCACGTAGCGGATGGAGTGTGAACTACAGGAACTACCTAACTGTTTCCTTACTCACACCACTAAAATTGTAAAGTTTTTGTCACCTTGATTAATAACTGAAGTGCCTTTGATAAGGCGAAGAAAACTTCGTGATGCCAAGTGCATCTGGATGCCCTTCTCGCTACGCTATTATTTTGCAATAAATGTGGCAAACACAAATCATTTTCTTGAGTGGCTAAAGATTTAGAAAATATGCGCCGCACTAAAAGCCCGCATATGTGAATTATCACTCCGTCCACAAAGTGGCGCAACCGTGTTAATTTACGCCTGATTCCAGCATTAAGTTTGTTCGCTTACTTATAACGCTTTGTTGTGTGCTCATGAAGACTTTTCCATCTAGTAGCTGCGGTAGCACTCTCACCGACTTATGTGAGTGAGAGATGCCAAGCTGGCCATCGTCCTCCTGGTTTAGTGGTAAAGAACTGGAGCGCTATTCCAAGGGCCCGGGTTGGACATTTTCCGCTCTCACGTCTTAAATATTCAATAATTTCACTGCTGAAAAGTAGTTGAAAAATTAATTAAATTTATTTTCTATTATCATCAATATAGATGGAATTGTCAAAAGTTTACAAACTTAAAAAACCTCCAAAACTCAAGAAATCGTAACATTTGCCTTACAATTAATTTTACATTATTAGATTGAAGAACAATGACGCATAAACGGTTAATGTGATTGGATTGTTTTACACAAATGTCGGAATTCAGCAGCAGTTGATAGTAATTGCAGGCGAATGTTTGCTCTGCATTTAAGACTTCTGTATTTCGATTGAGGGATTTTACTCAAGATTTACAAAAATATTACAGACCAATAATTTTTATTTAAAACTATTTTACTCTTTTATTTAACTTATTTCTGTTTGATTTATATTTATTTATTTTATGATATGAAATGAAATATTTCTGTTTTAAATCGAAATATTTTCATTTGGTACTATCAAATAACCGGTTGTCGGTTGTTGTTGGTATATTTAATATAATTTCCTATGAGAATTTAAATCAACGAGGACCTCAGTGCTTCACTGAGTTTAAGCTGGGTGAGTTTTTAGCTCACAGGCTATCAAAGCCTGAGAGCTAATGTGCCCGCCGGTTCTGTATGTATGTATGTACAGTCGTGGAAAAAAAAAGTAAACACCCCTACTAACTCCTCAACAAATTAACGTAGAAGAAAGTTACCGGTACCGAACGATTGGAAATAAAGTCTACTTTTAAATGATGTATATAAAATTTGCTTTGGGGCCATCTACATATTAAAACGAACCATATCTTTGTTTTTTTCAATAGCAGTACACAATTCTGACAGCATAAATGAACTCTAAACCCTTCAATTAGTCCGAAAACAAATTTTTATGCAATTCGTACCATAAGTTTCCGAGAAATTATTTATTTTAAAACGAACGTATATTAAGGGATGAATCCAAATTGAAGTTCGGTACTCGACTGTTAACCGAAAGAGCTCACTTCTTGATGAAGGCGCCATAAGCAGTCAATTAAGCCTTTTAGATTACAGGATAGCATAAGAAATTTCAAAATATTTAGTCACTTCTATCATAGACGGCCCCTTAAACCACCATTTTGCCGTTTTTTAAGCATAATTTGAAAACTACCTGGAAGAAAAGTGAAATTTTGGATTTCCTTAAAGCAGGGCTTAATAAAACTGAATCCATCAAAAAAATTGCAGGTTGCAATTTATAATTTTTTTAAATATTAATTTTATAATTCATAATTCATATCAGAAAATTATAAAAATTGCAAATTCAGCTTATTTATGTTTGGGTATATTAGTATTATTGCTACACAGAAAATTAAAACATTAGGATCATAACTTCAGAAGTTATAAATAAAAATATGAAAATGTAATTTAACATTAGAAGCACTAAATTTTGAATCTTTATAATTCAAAAACTTATCATTCAAATGACTTGAAATTTGGTGTCTAGGCATAGTTTGAACCAAAGATTTGAAATATCTCGTTAAAATTGGGTATTGCCATTGAAAAAAATGAAGTTTGGATTCGTTTTAATATGTAGATGGCCCCCTAAGCAAATTTTATATACGTCATTTAAAAGTAGACTTTATTTCCAATCGTTCGGTACTAGTAAGTTTCGTCTACGATAATTTGCTAAGGAGTTAGTAGGAGGTGTTTACTTTTTTTTCCACGACTGTATGTACAGTCGCGGTAAAAAAAAGGGGTGTGTTCTATAAGGCAACTTTTTTGTATTACCGTGTTGCCACAGCTCCAGTGCCACTATTTGTATTTTTTATTAAATGTACAGTCATGGAAAAAAAGTAAACACCCCCTACTAACTCCTCAGAAAATTATCGTAGACGAAAGTTACTGGTACCGAACGATTGGAAATAAAGTCTACTTTTAAATGTGTTTAGGGGGCCATCTACATATTAAAACGAATCCAAACTTCTTTTTTTCAATGACAATACCCAATTTTAACGAGATATTTCAATTCTTCGGTTCAAACTATGCCTAGACACCGAATTTCAATCCATTTGAATGATAAGTTTTTGAATTATAAACATTCAAAATTTTGTGCTTCTAATGTTAAATTACATTTTTATATTTTTATTTATATCCCCAGACATTATGCTCCTAATGTGCTAATTTTTTGTGTAGCAATAATACTAATATACCCAAACATAAATACGCTGAATTTTCAATTTTTATAACTTTACGATATGAATTAAGATTTATGAAATTATACTCCTAATGTCCTAATTTTTTTGTGTAGCAATAATAATAAAAAACCAAAACATGAATACGTTGAATTTACAATTTTTTTAACTTTATGATATGAATTATGAATTATGAAATTAATACTCGAAAAAATTATGAATTTCAACCTATAATTTTTTTGATAGAATTAAATTTATTAAGTCCTGCTTTATGGAAATCCAAAATTTCACATTTTTCTTCCAAGTAGTTTTCAAATTATGCTTAAAAAACGGCAAAATGATGGTTTAAGGGACCGTCTATAATAGGAGTGACTAGATACTTTGAAATTTCTTCTGCTGTCGTGTAATCTAGCAGGCTTCATTGGCTTCTTAAGGTGCCTTGATCAAGATGAGGGCTTTCTCGGTTAACAATCGAGTTCCGAATTCCAATTTGGATACTGCCCTTAAAATACGCTCGTTTAAAAAAAATTAATTTCTGAGAAACGTATTGTACGAATTGCATAAAAATTTGTTTTTTAGGCTAATTGAAGGGTGTAGAGTTCATTTACGCTGTCAGAATTGTGCACTGCTATTGAAAAAAAAAAACAAAATTACGGCTAGTTTTAATATGTAGATGGCCCCCTAAGCAAATTTTATATACATCATTTAAAAGTAGACTTTATTTCCAATCGTTCGGTACCAGTAACTTTCTTCTACGATAATTTGTCGAGGAGTTAGTAGGGGGTATTTACTTTTTTTTTTTCCACGACTGTCCGTACGTATGTTCGTAACGCGGTAACTCTTGATAGAAACATCCCATTTGCTTCAATTTTTTTTTCTAGGTTCATTCTGATAAGGCGCTTCCCTGATTAGTTTTGGGGGTTCATTGGTTAAGTATAAAGGGGGAAAGGGGGCTATCCCCCCCTTAATTTAGATAAATGGGTTTTTCATGCAGAATTATACAATTTGATCCAAATTTGATATATCGGTTTATTATGTTAAGGGGCTTCCCTGATTAGATTTGGAGGTTCATTAGTTAAGTATAAAGGGGAGAAAGGGGGGCTAGTCCCCCCACTTAATTTAGATAAATGGGTTTTTCATGCAGAATTATTCGATTTGCTCCAAATTTTGTATACCAGTTTATTATCTTAAGAAACTGCCATGATTAGATTTGGAGTTTTATTAGTTAAGTATAAAGGGGGAAAGGGGGTTAGACCCCTCCCCCCTTAATTTAGATAAATGGATTTTTCATGCAGAGTTATTCGATTTCCTCCAAATTTGGTATACCGGTTTATTATGTTAAGGGGATGCTTTGACTAATTTTGTAGGTTTATTCGTTAAGTTTAAAGGGGGGGGGCTAGACCCCCCTTAATTTAGATAAATGGGTTTTTCATGCAGAATTAATCGATTTGCTCCAAATTTGATATGCCGGTTTATTCCGGTATGGTGCTTCCTTTATTAGATTTGGAGGTTCATTGGTTAAGTATAAAAAGGGAAAAGGGGGCAATATCCATCCCCTTAATTTAGATAACTGAATTTTCATGCAGAATTATCCAATTTGCTTTAATTTTTTTTCTATGTTCATTCTGATAAGGAGCTTTTCTAATTAGATTTGGAGGTTCATTAGTTAAATATAAAGGGGGGAAGGGGGTTAGACCCCCCTTAATTTAGCGAAATCGTTTTTTCATGCAGGATTATCTGATTTGCTGCAAATTTGGTATACCGGTTTATTATGTTAAAATGTTTCCCTGATTAGATTTGGAGGATCATTGGTTAAGTTTAAAGGGGGGGAACGTGGGCTAATCCCCTTCATTTATTTTTTGTGGGCATTATTCTTTGAAATAAGAGTATAATATACAACTAGTGTGAATAGCCTGTGAGTTCAATGCCATCATTTTAACTGGGCACTTTTCTTTTTATTTTGTAACGCTGAACACATTTAGAGTCGTCCAAAGCCTTTTCTTTCAGTTGTTAATGATGTTTGAAAGAGTTTTTCAAAGCTATAGGATGCCCCTGAATATTTATTTCTATGCTGTTTTTATCTGGTGTTGTTTGCATTCCTTTAACAAGAAGGACGTTATCGATATCATCGTTTGACTCAGAATCCGACCAATACACGTTTCACTTTAAATGACGTCAAGTTTGGTAAATGAATCGAAAATTATGAAATATTTTCATTGCAATGATAGATACATTTATTTCCGTTTGCTAAACATATCGAAAAAATATGCAATTAGAATTCACAATCTTCATTAGTTAAAAGTTTTGCCAGTTTAGAGTTATGGTTCTTTTAATATCACCTCTACAGTTTCAACAATCGTGTAAACGCTCTTCTTAGACAATACCATCGTACTCCGGTATGTAGTAAGTAGGGCGGATGCCAGCATCCTATAACTTCATAGATAAGCTTAAAAATTTGCTTTTAAGTTATATATAAGTGACAAATGAATAAAATAAAATCGACTGCACATTGTTATATTCATTTTTCACCTGATAGATGACGCCATCGCAATATCCTTCCTGAAATCATTTGCAATTTTATTTTATTTTTTGTCTGATAGATGGTACCATTGCATGTTTTCTTGCTTGTGATTGGTTAAAGCGATATATGACTGGAAATATAACGAACCTTTTAGATTCAAGACGGTTTTGCTCTGTTTTTAGAAGCATTACGATAAAGTTTTCCTGATGAAGGTCACAGATGATGATCGAAGCGTTGAATATCTTAACTTTATTTTAATGTTTGTGTAGTTTTTAGACATTGCCACATTTTATACGCCGTTTAGTAAGCTTGTGATTTTTATTTTCACGTTTATATGTAACGTTTTATAGTGTAAATGTCCAGCTCTTTTATTATTGCTTTTAAGTGTTCATGATTTTATATAGTTTATTATTTTAATGGCAGCATTTATCCTTTTCATAAGTTCAGAAGACATTTTCCCGGGGATAGCGTGCATCTATAAAGAACGCAATAGATTGTGCTACGGTGCTTTATCATCTTTAATTTTTGAAATGGCATTGTGACCCATCATTGCTTTCGCATCATCAATGAATTCATGTTCATATGTGTTTTCCTATGTACTGATAAAAAAATATTTCCTTCCTTAGAGCATTGTTTTATAGTGATCTACAAAAAATATTATCCTGTTAGCTTTGTGAAACCTCTTTCAGACTGGCGGACGTTAGTTAGTCGCTGAATTTTAATCATGCTATTGTTCTGAAATACCGTAATAATAGAAAAGTCAAGTTAAGTTCCGAGTGCCCGTTACAAAAATGTCAGTTAAGACTCTTAACTTCCCTGGTCTGAACGGGATATTAGTATATGTAACTGAAAAATGCTAGCAAAATTGCTAATCCATTGACGTCAATAGAATCATTCATTTGTAGTGAAAAGTTTGTACATCTGAAAATGCTCTTAAGTGTTCTTTTAAGTCACCTGCTATAGAGTTAATAAAAAATATGATCTATTTGACAAGGAAATATTGACACTAGATTAACAGCATTTTCATAAAGCAAATTATGACATAATCAATTTTACGAGGTTTGTCAAGAGTCTTTGCAATTATATTATCTTCACAAACTCAAGCGACTCGTTAAAGTATCAGGTAAGCGCCGGCTTAATGGAGCCGACGGGGTCTAACAAGACAAACTTCTATCCCTAATTATAGAACATAATTTTTGTCCGAATTAATCATAGTGGTTAAACAGGATAAAAGGAAAATTTTTAATTAGTTGTAGAAGTATATCTTATTGCCCATTTCGCAATTCGCAAACGTGAAGTCTTCACCTATGCCCAGGACATTTTATATTTGTTTTAAAAAGTGTTGTGATATTTTCTTTTGAAGCATGCATGTATTACTTTGCCCTACATATTGAAAAAAATCAGTCGGTTTATCTTACAATCAGAGTAATTTCTTTAGGAATGATGACGTAGTTGAGCATGAAAGATGGAGATATTCGATAACACTTCACCTCAAATCACATTGAGAGGAGGAGTTGGGAAATTCAAATATCCAAGTTTTCTTTCAGAATACAATTTCTGGCTTTCTTACTGTAAATATGCGATTGTTTCTCCATTTATTGCATTTTTTGATCGAAAAATGTAAAAATAGAGCGTAAAAATAATATTGGCACCGGACATTTTTTAAAGAAATTAAAATATATTTAATTAATATTTCAGATTGTTGAATATAGATATCATCAATGTATAAATACTTTTGTAACAAAAGAATTTGTACCCATTTTTGAAAAAAAAAAAAAAATCCTTTCTTTAAATGTGTTGGTTTCGTTCAAATTTTCATTATTTTCTTTAGCGTGGCGGAGCCCTTAGGGCTCCTCGGAGCACAGTTTTGGAACCTCTGTTGTAGAAGATACAATTCCCTACAACATGCAGTATTCATGTTTGTAAATTGTCCAAACAGCAGATGAGATACAGGGCCGGGAAATTTGGGTAAAATTTGTAAAAATTGCAAGAATTCACAAAGAACGTTAGTTTTCGCTTAATAACCTCCCCTTTTAGTGCATTTTATAATCAAAACTGGCGTAATCAACTTTTTATTGCATGAAATAGTCTATAGTTATTTTTATTATATAATTAATTACTTGTAATAAACTTTGAAAATCACAGCAACAAGATTTTGGGTGAAAACAGGAAAATACTGCTTGACAACTTAATAATTTAAGAACGAGCTTTTATTTTTGATATTGAGGAATGAATTAGTTATAGCATGTACAAGAAATTAATCAGCAAATATAGTAAGTATAGTCACTTTATATATGTTTCCTTTATCTAGTTCTTGGCCCTGGTAGTGATACCCTCGTACATCGTACCTTTTACTTAACTCGATTGGTTGTTCTAGGTCGTCAAAGTCCTCAAGGTCCAGTATAATATCAGGAGCTTTGCCACATAGTTGGTTATGACACTTCACACAGATAACTGAGCACTTCAAGCCTGCCTTCCTACAGCTGCAACCTTTTTTGCATTGACAAGATATGAAATTGAGTAGGGTTTGATGTTCTGGTTCGTTCATCATGGCGACTGCAATGAGTCTACGCCCATTCCGCTTCCATTCCCATTCGAAAGGGTTATTTTTGTTTTTCGGCCATGTCTGCGAACTTGCAGGTGTGTTCGGAACGCGTGATATTGAGTAGAAGCACAAACAAGTGGTCGTCCCGCTAAATTTAATTTAATATTATTAGCTGCTCTAGCAGCGTTGCCAATGGGATACTTTTTTTAAATACAGACTTCTTGATTGGCATCACTATTCTGAAATGGTAAAATTCCCCTTTTTTCGCCTTAATTAAAATGTCATTAAATAAGGCGAATTTTATTATTTCAAAAGAGTGGCGGCAATCAAGAAATCTGAATTTGAAATAAGGAGCCCGCTGGCAATACTATGCTCTAGGTAAGCTGACATACCGCAATACATTCAAGTTTTGGCTGGGATCACCTTCATACAGGGCAACAAGTACAGCTTCTGTGGCTTCAACAAGTTTGTGCCTCTCTGCATTTGGATCTTTAAAGATATAAATTTTTTGGTTAACACTAGAATGGCGGGAAATTTTACTCAAGTTTTATAAAAATATTTCACATCAGAATTTTTACTTAAAACTATTTAACTTATTTATTTAAGTTATTTTTGCGCAGCATATATTAATTTTAAATTATAAAAAGTTTTCTGGTTCGAATCGACATGTATTCGTTTGGCAGGGGTCAAAATGACCCCTTGCCGCCGTTCTAGTGTTAAAGGATGGGTTCTAAAGAATTCTGCAATATTTTTTTCCCATGGCTGAAGAACGCAGAAGTGGTGTCGCAAACACTTGAAGCATGAAGAAAAAGAATATTTTGTGCAACTTCCTTAAATTTTAAACACTTGTTGGAGTAGAGAGCATCAGGCACTTTCCCTCTCTCGGTCTTTAGGAAATAAACATTGTCTAGAGCTTCACCATTGACAAGGTAGCATCGGAATCATAGGCCAAGGATATAGCTGTGCACACTATTAGCACATATGCATGGTCAGTGGACTGCTTAGTGACCATTTGTGTTTTTTCTAATTCATTTTGAAAAAAGTGCTTTGTTTTTTTCATTTCCCAAAAATTTCTTTTGTGGAATCTATGGAAACACACTCTCATTGAACTGAACCTCAGCAGAAGTATGAAACTTCATGCGACAAACTCTTTCTGTACTTTTTTATACTTTTTGATTATATTAAGGATAAAAATCAAATATATAATAATCAAATAATTCCCAATATTGTGTCACTTGCTAGGGTGTAAAAGCAGAGTAAAACATCGACTCGATGTCTTTGCGCATGCCTTCCTCTGTAAAAAGTGACAACGGGAAAGGCGCAAACTCATACTGGAAGTATACATTCGTTTCTTCGTCTGATTTGTAATCAATGCACATCCTGTGAAACAACACAAGAGGATCTATGGCTACTTTTGCTTCCTTAACTTTTGTACTGCTTGTTACTGTAGTAAGAGAAACCACTGCATCCTTTCGTAAAATGTACAGTTTCAAAATTTTGATGCTTGATATACATTTACTATCAACTTTCTGAAAAACATGGCAATTCCCTTCTCTACTTCCGGTCACTTCACTGCTTATAGACAAGAGCTCGTTAATTTATGGAAATGGGTGATGGTTGGTAAACCATTCAATCAGCTTGTTCTCATCAGCATTGTCCCGATTGATTCGTGAAGGCCTAATGTCAACCTGCTGTTCCAATGTTGGTGACGCTAGGTTTTTCTTTTCGTCCGGGACAAACAAGGATTTTGCACCCCCCCCCCTCCTCCGCACAGTAAAGGGCATAGCCGGATAAGCATTGGAAACATGCCTTTCAATCAAATTTACTAATTTTTTACCCAGATGTGACTACATACCTGACAATGTATTTCCCCTAATACCACCCTATAAATATTGATATTTAATGATATAAAAATGTTTTTTCGATTTTTTAAAAAACGGTTTTTCTCAAAAACTGCTACGCGGAATTTCATGCCATTTACTGAGGATATATCGATGCCAAAGATGCATAACTGGTAATTTTTGTATAATTTTCTGTTTATAAAAACTGTGTGAAATAGCGAAATAAAAATTTAAAAGAATAAAAATCATATCTTATGGTTATCCGAAAATTACCATTTTCTTGTAAAAAATTCTCCATATGTGCCCGTATGTTCCATATAAATGCTGAAAGTTTGCGTTGGGTACTACATATAAATATTTACAAAAATGTATATTAAAATTATTGAAATTCATTTTAAGGCGTTATTTGGGGCGGAGCTACATAACTTCACCATCCGAAGAATTTTTGGAACAAAGTCAGCAAACAATATGTCAATGGATGTATTTTAGATTCCATTTAGCATATAAGCTATGTTTTTCAACATCATGTTCATTTTGAAATCGACAGTGTTGAGAATGTTACTAATGTGTTCATTAAAATTTAAAATACAGCAATTCTGTAACTGTTTATTCCAAAAATTCTTCGGATGGTGAAGTTATGTAGCTCCGCCCCAAATAACGCCTTAAAATGAATTTCAATAATTTTAATATACATTTTTGTAAATATTTATATGTAGTAACCAACGCAAACTTTCGGCATTTATCTAGAATATACGGGCTCATATGGAGAATTTTTTACAAGAAAATGGTAATTTTCGGATAACCATAAGATATGATTTTTATTCTTTTAAATTTTTATTTCGCTATTTCACACAGTTTTTATAAACAGAAAATTATACAAAAATTACCAGTTATGCATCTTTGTTATCTATATATCCTCAATTAATGGCATGAGATTCCATTCAGCAGTTTTTGAGAAAATCCGTTTTTTTTTTTAAATCGAAAAAACATTTTTATGTCATTAAATATCAATACTTATAGGGTGATAATAGGGGAAATATATTGTCAGATATGTAGCTACGTCTGGGGAAAAAATCAGGAAATTTGATGAAAAGGCATGTTTCCAATGCTTATCCGGCTATGCCCTTTATGTCGAGAACTTTATAAGTTTATAATATCCATTGCTTTATTTAGAAATTTTAAATTGAATTAAAGAACCCTGAAAACAATTCCGCTTTATACAGGTTTCCGCCTTAGCAGGCATAGTTATTGGTATTCTTTGTGTTGGAAATAACATTCTCGAGGTGAGATAGATTTACCGTCAAGGTAAACTTTGAATAACTAACAAAAATATGTGTGGCAAATTAATACAAATAGAACAAACCAAATCTTCATGTGGTGCCCTCTTTTCTTCACATTCTGGCTGCCCGGAGAACATGAACTTTTCCCCTCCCTCCCTAGATTCGATCCTGGATACTCTTTTTCCCTTTTAAAATTTCTAAATTAAATTTTAATTATCTTTGAAGTAATTTTTATATTATTCCCATCACTTAATTTTACTTTCGACTTTCGATTCTTGACCCAGCCTTTGGCCCGCGCCTGTGCCTACCGACTTGGTTTTTTGGTTTACATCGCCCTCCCGTCAACTATTCCCAAATTATTTGTTATTATACATGCTATAATTAATTACATTGTTTATTCAATATCAAAAATAAAAGCTCGCTTTTAAATTAGTAACTTGCTGGTGGTATTTTCCTGTTTTAACCATAAATCGTGTTGTTCCGATTTTTAGAATCTATTACTAAAGAATGAAAGTTGTAGACTATTTCATGCTTTGCAAAGTTTATTATGACACTTTTGTATCTAAAATGCAAAAATAAAAAATAAAAATGGGTTATTAACAAGTTCACGCCGGCGCGGTGGGTCAGACTCGACTGTCTCAGAGTTGTCAAGTCTCCGTCTTTTTGCACACCACTATTATTTTAGAGAAAATGTTGTTCCTTTAAATCGCCCAATTGCTCTAATTAAATAAAACAACATTTTCTGTATTAACCCTAGAACTACCGGAAATTTTACTCAAGTTTTATAAAAACATTCTACACCAGAATTTTTACTTAAAACTATTTAATTTGTTTATTTAACTTATTATTGTCTGATTTATACATTTAGTTTGTTTTGAAGAAATTTCTGGTTTGAATAAATATTTTGAATGTACATGTCGGGTCCATTGGACCCTTCTGGTAGACAGAGGGTTAAAATACTGGTATCCAAAAGCCCGGAGACTTGCCAGCTCTGAGACAGTCAAGTGTGAGCCACCGCGCCGGCGTGAACGTGTTAAGGAAAAACTAATGTCATTTATTTATTTCTTCATTTTTTGCAGATTGTAGTTTCCCGGCTCCGTATCTCGCCTCCTGTTTGACCAATATACAAACATGAATAATGCAGGCTGTAGAGAATTTTATTCTCTATAAAATGGTGAAAGTTATTTTTCTGTAAAATGCATTGAAACCGAGTCACTCAAAATAATCGAAAACAGTGCCGAGAAATTTGAGTTTTTCCGATATGGTAAAAAACGCACAAGGTTTAGAAGATCGAAAACTTGGTTTTTTTCATTAGAGGGTTAACCTATGCGCAATACTCGAAAATCAGAGTGACACGAAGTTTTGCAAGGCAAGGCTCTTTTTTGGCCTATGTCTATTGGACTATACCTATAATAATACGCCAATTCTGAGGAAACATATGTCAGGTGTTCCCTCTATGTAAACAAAGATTTAAAATATACTTCAAATACGTTTTTTCTAAGCAATTTGTTTAAAATCGGTACCAGAATCATATCGGACATTTTGAATGAACCGATTTCTCTCCTTTTTATTTAGCAAGATTCCCTAGACTAGGGGTGCGCAACCTTTTTAACCCCTTAATCGTCGCGCCCGTGACTGTCACGGGCAGTGTAGGCTTCTTTTCTTTTATTCAGATTGTTTTATTCCCACCAGTTTTTTTAAATAATGCAATTGGCTTTATTCTGTCGACATTTTATCTGCCATTAAATGAAGAAAATATTTCTACTTGAAAAAAGTGGTGGCAATCAAACAATATGAATTTTTAAAAAGTATTCTACATTTATCAGGCGCGACGATTAAGGGGTTAAGAGAAGGGCCACTTACAAAAATGTCTGAGTTGTCGAGAGCCACATCAGTAATACAGAGATAATTCTATTTCGGGAGGTGGGGGTATCTGTGGCCTATAAAAACATGGTTTCAGAGGAGATGCAGTCTTATCCTTTTAGGTTCCCCTATTCAACATACCCAATTCAGTTGATAATGAAATATCAACAGTTTATGTTTGCATATATAACTGAGATATAGCAAGGATTATTTTCAAGGAGTAAAAATATTCCTTGACTTTTTTTTCGGGGGAGTAAATTTTGCTTTATTAAATGTGCTAAAAAGTAAACGTAGGCATGAAAGTGGCTAGTGCTGAAAAAATGTGAATTTTATTAACCCTTTCAGGGGCAAGGCATTTCTGCTCAAAAAATGTTCAAATAATGAATTCACACCGCAGTTAACAAACAAATTTATTTGAAAATAATCAAACGCCTTTTTTCACGTTTATTATGAGATCGAAAGTGTACTAAAAATTTACTGGTGCCATTTGAATATTTAGACATTAAAATTAACCGTTTGCAGACTGCAAACGGCGCCCTTCAAAGGGTTAAAGAAGTTAAATTGACGAAACTCGCAATTTTTCTGCAGCCATTCAAAAAAAAAAATTAGATTTTTCCGCACCTGATCGACAAAATTCTCAATTTTTCCACACATTATCAACGAATTTCGTGATTTTTTCGCTCCCAGTCAACGAAATTCGCGATTCTTAACTGACTTAAGAAATTTTCAATCGTGGCGGATTGCCAAAATTCATCACTTTTTTTGCGATAAACTGCCGAAACTCGCGATTTTACCGTAGCCGATCGACTAAGTTCACGATTTTTCCACTGCCCGATCAATGAAATTCGCGATTTTTCCGCGCCCGATCGATGAAATTCAAGATATTTTTCGAATAGCGACTGACGAAATTAGCAAATCGGGAATTTCCTATATTGATACAAATTGTACTGGCCGGACAATTAATGAAATTCGCGATTTTAACTGACTCACGAAATTTGTAATTCTCTTCCGCGGCAAACTGACGAAATTCACGATTTTTTGCTGCAACCTATGGACAAAAATTGCGACTTTTGGCAATTATAAATTGACGAAATTCGCGGGCCACAAGTTAACCCATCGCGCGGGCCATAGACTGTGTATCCCTACCCGAGACCGTGAATGGTACTATAAAAAATTTTCGTCTTTAATAAACAAAACAAAATAAAATATTTTGTCGAAAATGTATACATCAAATTTATCTGTCCGCCATTTTTTTAATACAAAATTTTAAATAAGTCAACTATTAAGGACTAGACAGATATAAGGTTTGTTGGGGCAACTAGGCCATGATTTTACAATGTGACTCTGGAGCTTCTGACAATTCAGCTTCAAAAAGCTAATGTTCATTTGAATTAAAGTCTGAACTTCGGTAAATATGTTCAGTTAGGTTTCCTCTATCAGACAGAAATGCTCAAATTTACATTTTAATATTTAAAAATATAAAAATATGCATACTTCATCTTTCTTTCCTCATGGGTCCAGTTGCCCCATAAAAATAGAGTAAGTGGACTAGGAGGGTCTATGTTCCACAGGCGTTTATTTATTTTTTTTTCATATGGGATATCATGTCCTGTTTGAAAACGTGTAAACAACTTAAAAATTTTTAAACCAGGCAGATCAGGTAAATTATGTGTCAATAAAGGGCGTTATAAGGGAAACCTTTGCTGTCAATGCGTCTAAAAATAAAAAACTAAAAGTGAAAATATTAGATTTATTTATACCGAAAACATAAAAATTAAGTAAGTGCTTATGTATTTTAGCATAGGTAATAAGTATAAAAGTCACATGGGTATTTTAAGGAAAAAATAGCTAGGTAAGTCTATGAACAAGCGGCTACGTAAGTACTTAAGTACTTTATCTGTATCTAGGAATCGCATTATATAGGGGAAATTTTATTGTTCCTACCAGAACTCTTAATGAGTTACCTTTATGATGGTTTAATTTAACATATTCTAAACAAATGTGCGATCAAGATATCATTTTCAAAATAGTGGTAGGAACAATAAAAGTTTCCCCATAGAAAGCGACCCCTGTGTGTAGTACAATTTCAAGGTTTGGCTATCTCGCTTTCAGGGGCAAGGTACTTGCATTCGTAAAATGTTCAAATAATTTAATGACACCAGTATTTACAAGAGAATCTATTTGTAAATAAGTAAAAGTATGTTTTCGCGTACTTAGTAAAGGTGAAATTTTCATTATAAAGTTCCGGCGCCAATGTGGCAATTAGGAATTAAAATTATGTAATGCCATAACGGCATCACCGCCTCTCAAGGGGTCAAGAAATTTGGTTTGATACCACTCACTATGCTTTTTTAAAATTTTATTACGTAATTTTAATAAGGTGTTCTATAACTTTTTTTATTGTGAGCAAAAAACATTGGAGAAATTTACTTCCCGTTGCAAGAGAAACTAAAAAAAAAATATTTATAACTATTGGGGTAACTGGATCCAGCATGGCCCGGTTACCCCGGATACATGTTCCAGTTACCCCATTCTTGAAACATTTATGGGATAACTGGGACACCGGGCTTACATTTGAAACATGAACTAAATTTGTATAGATACCTAATAATATTAACGTAGTTATATGCCTAATCTTTACAAAAAAACATTGTTTAATAAAAGGTCTTACAGTATTTTAATAAAAAGCCGAGGAAATTCAACCAAATGGACGTTGTTTTTTAAAAAAAGAAACGTTAATTTTCCATAAAACCTATCACAGCAAAAAGAGAGTTATGATTGAGTTGACACACGTTTTTTAGGAAGTAGAGTTTAAGGGCATTGTTCACAAAAGCTGAAACTTAAAATACCTCAACGGTTTTTTATAAAATAGCCTATGGCCCAGTTACCTCGTGGGTCCAGTTACCCCAACTAACCTTATATCTTAACTTGAATTATCATTATTTTTTTATTTTTGGTTTCGCATGAAACCCCTCATAGATTCCTTTGGTATCACGAAGCGTTTCACGGTGCGCAACAGCGAAACAAAAGTGCAAAAGATGTATTTTAAAATCAAAATTTAATGAAAATTTGTTTTTTGAAAGATCACAACATGTGCTTTTTTATGCAAAAACTTACATATTTCTAACCCATTCTTAGAGGTTAAAAAACCCTGAAAAACCTCCGTTCCCCTCTTACCTCCGTAAAGGGCGGTGGTTCATTTTTGGACTTACTTAATTTTAATCCTTAAATGCCACATTGGCACCAGATTTTTGGAATGAAAAACTTCCCTTTATTAAGTACGTGAGCAGAAGCTTCTCCTTATTTTGAAATAAATTTGTTTGTAAATTCTGGTGCCATTAACTCATAGCAGCATTTTGAGTTTTGAAGAAAGGTAGACCGGGGCTACATAGCCCGCTTTTTTTCTAATAATTTTTAAAAAATTACAATTCAAAATTTAAAATTTCTTTTTATGTTATCACTATCGGTGTATTTTCAGGAAGAAGTCACAATATTAAAACTTGAAATTATTAATTATTAATTAATAAACCTTCTAAATTAACATTAAAGTATTAATTTAGAAACTCAAACTGACACCAAGTCGTCTGGGTTTAGAAGTTTAAGAAGTGTTCAAAATTATATTTTACGGAATCTTAATTTTTATTTCGTGCGAACGAAAACGCAATATAGCCGAAAGAAAATCTACCATAAAATGTTCCTCAATGAAGTCATAAAATTACAAAAATGTAAAATTATTAATTTGAGAAAAAAAAGGACTAAAGTTTAAAGAAAATCAATTTATAGATATAAATATAATTAATTGCTTAACTGGGATATCAATTTCATCATTACAATGAAGACAAACATAAAATTTTGATATGTTTTTGATAGGACAAACTATTACAGCAAAAAGAAATTAAAAAAGAAAAAAAAAAGGTTGGTTGAAGAAGAAATAAATTCACAACTTCGTCAATTCACAAGATATCAAATCCGCTTAAATTTATTATACATCTTCTAAATATTATCAACAACTTTTATATTGACAAGTTTTTGATAAGACCAACTATTACAGCAAAGAGAAATAAAAAACAAAAAAAAGTGGAGGGGGGGGCGTATGAGGAAAAAAATCACATTTCCCTTCATCCGTTAATTTTTTGGTGAAATTAGTACGTAACTTCCAAATCTACATACGCCTGTAGGCCGAGCCAACCGGGATTTTTCTATAATTATGAAAATTATAAATGTTTTTGTACAACAAATTAGCTGATTTAATGTGGGGAAAAGGTAAACAGCATTTTCACTGCATTTTTTAAAAAGATTGACTGGAATATACAGGAATTCAAGCAATAAAATAATTCCTTACTATTGATTAATAATAAATAAATTAAAATACCGTAATTTCGCGCGTATCCGCCGCACCTCAGATAACTCGATTTCCTACCAGAATTTATTCTATATAAAACGTGACTTACTTCTGCTTAGCCCTTATATGGCTTATTTTTTTTTCAATAAAATTTCCGGTTTGAATAAGACGTGACTAAGCCGCAGCCGATACGCGAGTTTTACGGTAGTAATAAATGTTCATCAAAATAATTCATTAAAACTATCAAAATTCCAATCCCCCAGAGCCAAATTTCTACGGGGCATGTTTGCTCTCCGGGCGAACCTGCACTGTGCCAAATGGGCTAACTAACTCCATATCGTCATTTTTATTTTACGTGATTATAAGGAATTATTCTGAAAGCATTTCAATAAACAAACATGCCCTACAATAACTACGAACAATTATTTTTCTGAATACTATACAGGGTGCAATATGGTATCTATCGCCAACCTTTAATTTTTCAATCGTTGGTCATAGACATATATAGTTCCAATTACAAAAACGTTTCAAACGAAGTAAATATTCATGCTCTGGCATTATTTAAAGTAAAAAATCAATTTTATAAAAATTACGAAATCTAACTTTTTATACGGTCCCCCAACCCCTATAGTTATATTTAGTAAAAGTTTACACATATAACACAAAAAGTTTAACATCTGTACTACAAAAATTGACAGAGTTACTAAATTTCAAATTTTGAGATTTTTGCACACGATTTTGTCTTTCATTGAGGGATCAGTTAAAAGATGAATTAAAGTAATTCGAGATCAAAATCCGGGTGTTATGTCCTTTTTACGGCGAAATCACCTTCAGCCGGTTTCGCCAAATCGGGGTATCACCGAAGAGGGTTATTTCATCTAAAAATTTAAGCTGACTTTTAGGGGTCGTATACAAAGCGAAGAATGAAATATTGAAATTAAACAGAAAAATAAATATCAATTTATTATAATATCGAAAACGGTCTACTATAAAAAATGAATGCATAAAACGCCAAAACTACTAGATACTGCTCAAAGTGTTCTCCATTGGGGGCAATGCACAATGGATTGCATGACAGTACTGAGTCCTAGACACTTTAGAGCACAGCAGGTGTGCAAACTGCGCGACAATCAAGATTGATGCGCTTCTTCAGATAAACCATAGAAGTAGTCTCAGTCACATAGACTTATGCCTTGATGTAAACCCATAAGTAGAAGTCCATGGAAGTCAAGTCCGGTGAACTCGGGGCCGCTCTATCGGACCACCATATCCAAGGATCTGTTGACCGAAATCGGTGGCCATGTACGCCCGGACGTTTGATGCTTTATGCGGAGAGGGTTCCATCATGTTGAAACCGCACCTGCCATGCATGTCGGAGAGCAACTCTTCAGTCACGTACCAGCCACGTACCGTGTTTTGTAGCAGATCCAGGTAACGATAGACCATTAACGTCCCATCCATCGTAGAAGATGCGTCCAACAATCTAGGTTCCCCATATACCGCACCACACGTGTCGTACTGTCCGGGCGATGAGGAGGTTTCCACGTCGCATCATCCTTTTTATTATCGCACAGTTTGCACACCTGCTATGCTCTAATGTGTCCAGGACGCAGTACTGTCACGCAATGCATTGTGCATTGCCGCCAATGGAGAACACTTTGAGCAGTATCTAGTAGTTTCAGGCGTTTTATGTATTCATTTTTTATAGTAGACCGTTTTCGATATTATAATAATTTGCTATTTATTTTTCTGTTTAATTTCAACATTTCATTCTTTGCTTTGTGTACGACCCCTAAAAGTCAGCTCAAATTTTTAGTTGAAATAACCCTCTTCGGTGATACTCCGATTTGACGATATTGGCTAAAAATGGTTTCGCCGTAAAAAGGATATAGCATCCGGATTTTGATCTCGAATTTCTTTAATTCATCTTTTAACTGATCCCTCAGTGAAAAATAAAATCATGTGCAAAAATCTCAAAATTTGAAATTTAATAACTCTGTCAATTTTTGTAGTACAGATGTTAAACTTTTTGTGTTATATGTGTTATGATATGTGTAAACTTTTACTAAATATAACTATAGGGACTGGGGGACCGTATAAAAAGTTAGATTTTGTAATTTTATAAAATTGATTTTTTACTGTAAATAATGCCCCAGCATGAATATTTACCTCATTTGAAACGTTTTTGTAATTGGAACTATATGTCTACGTCCAACGGTTCAGAAATTAAAGGGCGGCGATAGATAACATATTGCACCCTGTTTATCAAAATCTAAAATGTAATCTACAAACAAATAAAAAACGATTATTTATAAGAGAGGAAATTTACTCACCTTAGCAAAATTTTGAAAATTCTCGCTCGTTTTTTAACCCTTTATCTACTGACGGTACTTATAAGTACCATTAAAATAACTTGTTATAAAATTCATTTAATACACCGATTAGTCGTAATGCAGTTTAGAATGAGCTACAGATACATTACTTTATCTTGTTCCAAAATAATTATTGGTTACACAAAACAAAAATATTTTTAAAAAGATGATTTATTTTGCCTTTGCATCTTTTCAGCTTTCTTGGTGTTGGGGGAGGGGTAGAGAATTTTTCAAGTGGGAAATATTTCTATTGTAAGAACATTATATTTGTACATTTCCAATTCCTAATTCTAAAAAATACTAATAAAAATATTTAAAATAAAAATTTGGGTGACGTTATAAATATTGCACAAAATCCCTATAAATTGAAATGTAATTAATCCTTCTAAATCCTTCAATTCTTCTAAAATCTTTCTAAAATTTATTAAATGATTATGAAAATCTTCTAATGTAGTTTAAACAATTCACTAAAAATGCTGTAGAAGATAAAATTTTCCTGAATTCATAATTCAGTACATAAGGGGTTAATGGACGCCCCGGCTTCAAAGGCGCTGATGTTGGAGAAGGAAAGCGAAGCAACGCATACTTGGCTGGACTGACAATGCCATCTAACGGAAAATTTAAAAAATATCGCGACTGGGCCAACATGCCCCTGTGGCCAATTAGCCCCGGTCAACCCTACCTTGTCCCTAAAAGGGTTAAACCCTTTCAAGGATTGTGGTTGAGAGGGGTGAACAGTTAATTTTAATTTCCAACCAGTGATTCCAGTTTGGCCTACTCTTTTTTCAAGGAGATTTTTCACTCACTTGAAAACACCCGCTCGGTAATGTTAAACCTATGGGCAGGTTGTTTCTGAATTTCTGGTTTGGATTTAAATATTTTTAAATGATATTTTTTTTTTTTTTTTTTTTGCATAGGATAGGTGAGCTCGATCTCTAATATGGCCATTTTGTATTTTTTCGATTTTGGTTCTAGACTTTTTTAATAAAGGTACTTTTACTTTCGAAACCGGTTGCCAAAGTGAAAGTACCTTTATTAAGAAAATCTGAAACTGAAATCGAAAAAGTAAAAAATAACTATATTTTACAGATCGACCTCAGCTATCCTACTCAAAAAAAAAAAAAAATAAATAAAAAAAAAAAAAATAAATAAAAAAAAAAAAAAAATAAATCTTTTAAAGATATTCACATTTAAAGGAGAAATTGGAAAACAACCTGCACATAGGTTTAACATTACCGAGCGGGCGTTTTCAAGTGGGTGAAGAGCCTTCTTAACCCTTACAGAAGCCCCGTTTGCAGTCTGCAAACGCTTAATTTTAATACCCAAACTGCCAAGTGGCACCAATAATTTTTTAGTACAATTTCGCTCTCATAATATACGTGAAGGAAAGCTTTTGAATATTTTCAAATAAATTTCTTCGTATATTGCGGTGAGAATGAATTATTTGAACATTTTTGGAGCAGAAATGTCTTACCCCTGAAAGGGTTAAGCTACGAATTCATAGCGGATATACCGAAAGAGAACTTTATGAAAGAAATAAGCTTTATGTAATCGCAAAATTTTATTTATTAAATAGCACAACAATTATTTTTCATGTTTTCTGGTATAAAATCGAATTTTCTGAATAAAAAAGGAGGCCAAATGACATGCAGAAAGATTAATAAAATTTTGTTTTTATAATACATGCAAAGAAAATATTTGTTTATTTACTAATTAATGCGCTCGTAAATTCTAGTCGCAGTTAACAATTTCCACATTTTACTAGCAGAATTACTTTGCCCCTTGAAAGCGTTAAACCGTCTAAATGTAAAGTTTCCCTTTATTAAAAAAATAGTGATATGAACATATAAACGTTACAATGGGAGAAACAATAATTACTATAACTTACAATTTAATAATCATTTGAAATACTTTTAGACAGAGGTGTACAAATCTAGGCGTCAGCGGACAGTTTCTCACACTTCCCGCCGTCGCGTCGCCAAGATTTTTACACCTCTGCTTCTGGATTAGTTTACACTAAAATGTAGCAATATTTACAGGGCTACGCATAGAAATTAAGGGACAAACAGGGTTTTGGGTTGCACCATAATTGGATCTTTTGATATATTCGGGGAGCAAGTGCGATCGGCTGTCCATCAGATGCAGACCTACGAAGTGCTCTACATGAAAAAAAAAAACAAAAAAAAAACAAACCGCAGTTTTCTCGTGCATCGCTTTTAAAATTGCACATCTAGAATTTAAATCTGGGCTAGGCATTTTATGTCACACACGTTCCTACATAAAAATGTCTAACTAAGCTTGTTACTAAGCGAAATAGGCCGTGTGAATCTTCGTACTCACACTCAGCGATACGATGGTGGACACGTTTGTCCACCCAAGAGTCCAACAAAAATATAAACAATAAACTTACAACAACACAGCCAAAAACTCACGTCAACTTAGAAATTAGAGATTGATACCTATAACAGGATTCCTACAGCTCAGGGAATGTCCCTGCTATTAGGTCAGATGAACACCGGTATTTTCTCAGAGAAAAACTCGCCTTTTGCAATCGCGCGATTATATGAGTCGCGATTTTCTACATAAAAATACTGGTATTTCAGCTGGAAGTGTAGGAATCCTGTATACTGATAGTCCAAGAAAAAACAACTCGGAAATTGTACGTCAAACGGGGCAAATGAGGTGCGTACGTACTATAAGTAGTTCTATAAATTTTCAGATCTTGATAAAATAGCCGTTGCACTCTTATGCAAAAATGCATGAATACAAAATTTATTACGATTATATATAATAAATTCAGTAATACGGAAATAATATGACTCCATCTTAAATAGGACGTAATCACCACGGCAACCTAGAATCATTACCTATGACGGGATTTTATTGAATTAAGTACGCATGATAGGATTTAATAGAATGAAGAAAACTTTTATTAATATATTTTAAGTTTTAATTCGATTTTCATCAAATTTTAAATAACAAAATTCTGCAAAGATTATATATATTAAATTTCAAACAATTCGTTTGGGTAGTTTCTTCGCTGTGATATGCGGACAGTTCACGGACCAGACAACGACTATAGCTGCTACGTATTTATATAATTACGAACGCATCTAAAAGGAATATAAATAACAAACCACTTTTAGCAATTCACGCTCATTCTCAGTAATACGAATTCTTTTGAGTAGCCCTGTATATGATCTATAGAATTTATGCATACCACATAGTGAGCTATAATTTATTTAAACTTAAAACACATACCATAACTGGAAACGTACTTTAAGCTATCATCCCTAATAGACAATACTTTGGATACAGTATTGTCTCCGATCTATTTTATGTGCACTCTCAGAAATGGATACTCAGATGTCACGAAATTTTCTTCATTTTTGACGAATCCATTTCCTGGGATATGCTCCGAGCGAATATTTCGTCATATTGAGAAAATTACTTTCTTCGCTTGTTTGAGGATAACAATTTCGTCAAAAGTGCTTATTTGAAAAGTGCAATCAGAGGGCTGGTGGTGCCACCTATTGAACAGTTTGGAAGCTCTTGTATCGACAGGAGAAAAAATAATAGCTTCGGTCTTCGGGTTGATTCGAACTCACGACCTCCGGTGTGGGAGACGGTCACTCTAGCTATTACGCTATTGAGTCCTCGAACAGATACGATTTTATATGCATGTAATGGATTCTACTGTATATTTATATTTTTATAAGGTTGGTTGTAATTTTATCGATGGTGTTATACTTATAATTCTTGCAAGTTTTAATTAGTAAGACTAATTTATTATTATTATTTCCTATGGTTAATATGAATAATTATAATATGGCTTGATTAATATAATTTATTAGGAAAATTTTCTTTGCTCGATGAATGATTAAAATATGGTCTGGTTAATTTGTTGCTCAGAAATAACGAATTTTAAAGTACATATGGGGGAGATTTTATCAATTTGAGTAGTTGGTTAAGATTTTAACACTTTACTGTTTACAGAAGAGAAGGGAGAGGGATCAATTATGCATATTTAATTTGATAGTTATATGAATATATTTCTTAAATGAAAAAGAGATCTTGGAATTTTGAAACTTTATTGCCCAAATTTTCTTTTTGAACGATTTTGTAAAACACAGGAAATTTATTCTTTTCGAATTAAACCATAACGAGCAAAGTAAAATAATAATAATAATAATAATATAAATAATAATAAACATTCTTAAAAACTTTAACAGCTAAAAAAATAACTAATGCAGAAACAATAACTACCTGTGTTTCAGCATTTTCTGAAAAGCGCTAAAAAGTGCAATTTTTTAAATAAATTATGACAGGAATAACATAAAATTTTTAAATAAATTATGACAGGAATAATATAAACAAGCAAATATTTGCTTGCTAAAGTCGCAGGATTTGAGGAGGTACGGTTTCCTTAAAATGCATTGAGTCTGGCCGTGAGTGAAGAAACACCTTCGTCAAATATTTGAGAGTTTACGTGTCGTTAAAAGTCACGTGATTTTGATACGAAATGATTGTCAAAAACAACGAAATATAGCTCGAGGACTGCTGAATCGTCAAAATTGAGAGTTTTATTTCTGAGAGTGTGCCCCTGTAAATGAACGATAAATACGATGTGCATCATATTATATTCCAAGCATGTTGTAGTAAACGTCAGTAATGTTTATACATTCCATCATTTTTGAAATAGTTCAACATAATTCAAATACTCAGCTAACTTTTCCCCCATAGATCTTTATATAAAAGAACTCTTTTGCGTGACCCTGTAAATAAATAATAAACGCTTTGCACATATTCTACATAAAGCATGTTTTAGTCCACCTCAGAAATTCATATAATTTCATTATATTTGTAACCTGATTAAAATATGCCGCAAACGATTTTTCTTAATAGACCATAATATAACGGACTACTTTTAAGTTCCCTTGTACACGTACAATAAATGCTATACATGACATATACCATAGTAACCCTCTTCTTGGACACCTTATTAATGCATAAAAATTTCATCACGTTTAAAATTGTGTAACACTATTAAAATACACTGCAAATTATTTTCCCTCTTAGACCATAACATAACGGAATACAGGGTGATTCATAATGAATGAGCTGAAAAGAATAGCGCAGTGTGACTGCCTTAATGGATTTATTCAGCCGAAACAAATTTATTCTGCAACTACAATTATACATGTTTTATTTGGCAACAGGAAAAAATCATCGAATGACGAACTCGCCGCTAGAGGCGCTGTTAAACAAAATGTCGTCCATGCAGGAGAAAGCGTACTGCGTTTTCGAATATGCGAAAACCTCCACGGTAACTGTTGTACAAAGACATTTTCGCACGAAATTTCATAAACAACCACCGCATCGGCATAACATAAGCAAGTGGGTGAAGCAGTTCCAGGATACCGGCTGCTTATGCAAGAACAAAAGCCCAGGACGAAAAGAAACAAAACCCGAAGTGGTTGAAAGAATTCGTGAACGCCCTGTGATTTTTTTCCTCTGGGGTTTCGTTAAAGACAATGTGTTTGTGCTTCCACTTCTTCAGGACTTAGAGGAACTGAAGCAGCGGATAACTGCAGTGTTGAACTCCATCACAGGGGATATGCTATCACGAGTGTGGCAGGAGATTGATTACCGTGTAGACATTTGTCGTGTCACCGGAGGGGCACATATTGAACACCTGTAGAAACTTGAATAAATGTAGTTTTGAGGTAAATTTGAATTTTCTAAATATATTAATTACAACGTTCACAATCATGTTTTCTTTTTGTCCCATTCATTATGAATCATCCTGTACTTTTTAACGCCCCTGTAAATGAACTTTTGATCCGATTTTCGTATAATTTGAAATGACTCGACAAAATATTACAACGATTAAATATATTTTAAATTTCAAACCATTCGGTTGGGTATTTTTTGCTCCGTTATATGCGAACACATGAACTGACGGATCAGACGACGGCTATAGGTGCTACGTATTTATATAATTACGGACGCACCTAAAAATGAGCACGCAAATAATGAAAAAGGATCGTCTTCGGCTGTCGACATGAACTCGCCTTCTCGTCATGCATACCTTTATTAGGAAAGATAGAAAAAAATCCGTCATAAATTTCTATCCTGACCTCATCGAAGTGAGGAAACGAGAGGGAGAAAATATCGTCTTGAAGTCTTTCGTCGTAGTCTCGAACAAGTCCGAACGTCTCTATGAAACGGCCTGTTCGAGCAAAATCTTAGTTTTCACGTTTCCATCCTTTTTAATTTTCCCATCTAGCACGTTAATCTGCGGTGAGCATAAGTCACACTCGCATTCATGTTAAACAACTAACTGAACATGCTACGAAGCGATACAGGCCGTTTGAATTTGCATAACTCACCAGGGCTGCGGAGTCGTGGAGTCGGAGTCGGCCCGTTTCTGAGCGAAAGAGTTGGAGTCGAATCTGTTAAAATTCCCGGAGTCGGAGTCGAATCTGTTAAAATTCGCGGAGTTGGAGTCATCTATTTTTCCCACCGACTCCGCAGCCCTGATACTCACATAGACACACGCACCCATGTTTTCGAATATGTTTTGGTTATTTTATGCAAAAATAAATATATTAAAATAAGGGCTCTATAAAATATGATGCGGAAGTGTTACCACTATATTCGAAAAGTATTTCTCGTCTAATTAAATCGCAGAATTTCTGTTATTAAATAAAGATAATATTTCTATTTAAAAACACTGTAACAATTCCCACATATTTCATAAGGCCCTAGTCAGAATTCATATTTTTTTAGGAAATGAATTAATTGTTTCCATTATTAAAATATGTTTTTGAATAAAAATAAAATGCCTAAGACATGTTTAGGTCTAATACAATGTTACTCACAACTAACATTTCAATCGGAAGCATTTTTGTGAAGATATAAATTATAATGTGCATGGAGAATTTAACTTTAGCATCCTCAAACTTTAAATCCTAATTCTATGAAAATTTAAGAGAAGGTACATAAATCATATCCATAGCTGCTATTTTTTACGCTTTTTTATATCACTAAAATTTAATAATAACTTTTGCCCTTTTTAATAGCTTAAATCCGTCATTAAATAAGGCAAAAATTACTATTAAGTTTTAGTGCGAATAAAAAAAGGCTAAAAGTTGTGAGCTATGCATATTTTTTTCTCTGGCTACTTTGATTCCAGGAACTCGAAAAAGAGTTTTACACGTTAAAAAATAAAAATTAGTACAATTTTTAACAGGTAGACCTCCCCTGTTTCGAAAATTGCTTTCAAATTCTTAAAGAAAACATTATTCTAGGTTTTATGACAGTTTTTTTTCTTTTTTTTGGTGTGTAAACGACGTTCGAATAAAGGCCGAAGTCCTTTTTTTCACGCCCACTGCTTCAGAAATTATCAGTTAGTATGCATGGTTCTTACTAACGAAAGTGTTAGCGAGCAGCGAAAGTGTGAAAATTAAATTAATGTAAAACATTAAATTAAACATTAAAAATTAATCCTAAATGTCGTTTGCTTTGTTAAAATTTCGATCGTTTTCGTATGCATCCACAGTGGTGCGTAGTGTATATATTTTTTAATCTTCAACTCTAACTCAACAATAGTTAAAATTAATAAAATTTGCACTATGTATATTTTATAGAAAAAAAGAACTCATAAAATGTTTTTGCATCGAGCAAAAGTTTGATTTACTAAAGTAAATCATTTGATTTTTTTTAGAGCTTGGAAATTTTGTATTTTATACTATAACGTTTTATAATTATTTCATAACAAGTTTTGATTATATTAATATTGTTATATTACATGTTACATAACTTTTGTTATATTACTATTTAAAATTGATTTCTTAATTTAATATTTCATATTATTAAATAAGTAATGCGTTAAAGGCCGTCTACCGTAGCAAATGTATGTTTGCGGATCCGCTTTATAAAAAGGTTTAGCATGCTCTAAGTAAAGTAGTATACTATACTATGGCTGTAAGAAATGTACTATAACATAATAATTTAGCTAGAACTATTAGTACAGGTAAAATAGGGGTTTTGGTGACAATTGATGGTCATTCACCAAAATTTGGAAAGAACGTTGTTTTGTGAATATCCGATGAGTCCCTAAAAATAAAATCGTCTTATCATGTGTTGGGGACAGAGGGGGAGGGGATTTAAAGTCAGAGAGGGGGGAAACTAAAAAATGTTTAAGTAGGTTAAGTGGGGTTTAGTTTATTATGTATTTTTTTTAATTTTGACTTGAATTACAACATTTGCAAGTCGATACGATAATTCTTTTTTAAAAGTTAAGGCAGGTTTTATTAATATAAAGCCGGAAATTATACTTTACTGCAACAACTGATTTCCATTCACGAAAATTTGGGAAGAACTTTATTTTGGCACTAGATATGAATATCCGATGAGTATCTCAAAAATAATGTTCTTTTACTGTGTTTTTTTTCTGGTGGCGCAGAAAGGGAGCATTTTAAAACAGAGGGGGAGAACTCAACTTTTTTTTAAATAGGTCATCATGGTTCGTACAGATACCGCTATTTCTCCAGAACAACTACCAGTATTTTTTTACAGAACAAGAAATCTAGCTTAAACGCGCAAAATTTCGCCTTCGTTTAAAAAGAGATTTTCTATAAGATAATACTGGTGCCGAAAAATTTTCTAGACTGCAAAATTCAAGGAGGCGTACGAACCATGGTCATTGTTATGTATTTTTAAATTCCGAATCGAATGACACCATTCGCAAGACGATATGATCATTCGTTGCAAAGTTAGTCAGATTTTATAAATACAAATTCAAAAATTATACTTTATTATTGAGTACAGCTTTGTTACATTTATTTTACTTTCAAAACATGTCCTTTATATCATATTAAATAATCTCAAACTTATTAAATGTCTTAATAGAAGAGATAACGAAAATCAGGGTCATCCGAGGGTTCTTCAAGGTCATGAAATTTGTCAAAATCTATGTATTCATAATTTTATATTCATAACACCATAGCTGCCAACTTTTACGCCTTCTATACCACAAAAATTTTAAAGTAAATTTTAACTTTTTTAATCGCCGTAATCTGCCGATTACATATGTCAAAAATTTCTATTAAATTCTTGTGGTACAAATAAGAGTAAATGTTGGCAGCCATGCTAAAACAATGACTTTCTATTCATAACACCTGCCGTAACTTTCTACCGCATGATCGTATCGACTTGCGGATGGTGCCATTCGATTCAGAATTTAAAATTATATAATAAACAATGCCCCACTTGACCTATTTAGACAAATGTTGATCCCTCCCCCCAAATTAAAATGCCGCCCTTCCCCCCCCCCCCTCAAAGAAACACGGTAAAGCAATAATATTATTTGGGGACTCATCGGATATTTATATCTAGTGACAAAAAGAAGTTCTTTCCAAATTTTCGGGAATGGCCATCAGATGTTGCTATAGAAAACTTTTTTTACCTGCACTAACGTATAATTTTCGACTTTGTATTCATAAAATAAGTTGTAACTTTGTAACAAATGGTCGCATCGATTTGCCGATGGTGTCATTCTATTCAGAATTAAAAAATACATAATAAAATATATTCCACTTGACCTAATTAAAAAATATAGAGTTCTCCCCTCCTTGAGTTAAAATACCCCCCCCCCCCACCTCACGAAAAAATACACACAGTGAAACAGATTTAGTTTTTGGGGACTCATCGTATCTCCATTACTAGTGCCAAAACAAAGTGCTTTCCAAATATTCGTGAATGGCCACCAGTCGTATTACTCAGTTTTTTGGTCTATTTTACCTGTATTACTACGCTGAAAAATTGCATATAGCTAAATTAGTTGCATATTTTCCTTAAAAAATGGATCTCGATGCGCAACAAATATTTTTTTTGTGTGTGTAAAAGCTACATGTAACATTTGTGTATCACAAGCTACATTTGCGCATAAAATACATTTAGTATTTTCGGGTGAATCTTATTAATAAAAATTATTACATTACAACACATTTTAATTATACACATTAATAACTTAATAATATTAATTTAATAACACATTAATAGTTAATAACATACAATTAATTTAATTTGTAAGATTTGCTTTTCTATCGTAAAATATTAATGAAAAGGATTTTAAATTACAAATCTTAATATCAGACAGCATCCTGCCAGATGAAAAAAACTGCAAAAGAACCTTTTATTTTCAGAAAGTAAGAGGTAAACAAATAATATTTCGGGGGGAAAATTGAAAACCGTAGTTGATATGTTGATCATAATGGAAAATTGCTACCTTTATTTAAAAAAAACACTTTCTTTACAAGGTCGGGAATGTTTTGCTTCCTTGAGTATCTTTGTGCTTTGGTGTCGGAATAGAATAGATTAACAGGTTTCCTTTAAATACAAGACTAGTAGTAGTTGAATTTTTTTCTCATATTGTGTGAATACACAGTGGGAAATACGACATTAAGTCTTTCATGGCCTTGTATTTTTAAATTAATTTATTACCAGCGTCTTAAGTTCTTGTGTGGTTTTCTAATGTGCTTTAAAAGGAATAGAAAACACTTAATTAAACATATTATAGGAAAAAATATCCAAAGCCTTGTGCAATTTGTCAGATTTTCGTAAGTACTTCAGTGATTGTTTATACAATTTAGGTTTGAATAAAAGAAATATTTTTATTAGTACCTATTTTTAATTAAAGAAAATACTAAATATTTTTAATTCTTTATATATTTCTAAGAAAACAATGAAAAACAGCCTTAACATATATATACCGTGAGCAGAATCGCAGGGCATGACATATTCAACGTTTGTACGGTCAGGACCTGATTACCAACGAGGCAAGCATCCACCAATAAAAATAATAGAAAAATTTCCCTTATTCATGACAGCAGTTTTGCATAAAAAAAGCGTTTAAGTAATATTATAAAATATAGCTTAAACTATAATTATTGAACGCTAAATTTAACTTAATTACTAAATAAAAGTATGAGAGATTAAAATTCTGATATAATTTACCTAACCCCTTCAAGGGCGGTGGTTCATTTTTGGATCACCTAATTTTTATCCGTAAATGGGGCATTGACACCAGAATTTTGGTTTGAAAATTTTCGTTTATTAAGTACGCGAAAAAAAGCTTTTACTTATTTTAAAATAAATTTGTTTCTAAATTCTGGTGCCAATCATACATTTGAGTATTTAACTAATATAAATGCTTTGTACCTGAAAGGGTTAAACCTTTCATGGACAAAATACTTCAGTTGCTAAAATGTTGAAATGATTGAATGACACCAGGTTTCACGAACAAATTTGTTTCATAATAAGTAAAAGCTTTTTCTTCATATATATTATAAATGTAAAATTCTGTTTAAAATTTCTGGTGTCATTGTTATATTTGTTAATCTAAATTAAGTGGTACATATATATCCCACCACCAACGAAAGGGTTAAAATTTGCTAAAATATGCATAAAAAATCTTTATAGCATAAAAACCGCCAAAAGATGTTAAAAACCCCAAGCGCTTTCAACTGTAATGCAACAGCCGTCATCAGGGGAAAGATCAGAGGTGTGAAAGTTCGAGAAAGTTCTTTGTTTAACTAGCTGTAGACGAGTCTATTCCAAAGTAAGGTAGGAGGGGGAATATGATAATTATGTTTCAAAATCGTTAGAGATATTTAGTATTCCATACCAGGTCTTGGATATATTCATAGCTGCCAACCGTCCACTAATCTTCAATAATGTCTGGATTAATTTGAACCCAGGTTAACCACATTTCAAACCAGAAAATTTATTTCATGAATGCTTATTTATTTAATTCCAAGTTTCTACAAGGAACATATTAAATTTCATTTCTTATAAAAAATTCTGGTTCGAAACGTATTTAACCAGGGTCAAATTAATGCAAGTATTACGGAAGATTAAGGTTGGCACCTATGGATATATTCTAGGACAGTACATCGTTGCAAGTATTCTTTCTTTGAGTTAAAATTTCCAAGGTTATTCTGATTAATGATGCGTAGTAATTTGAAGTACGGGCTATGATTCTTAACTGAAATCTATGCCAATGTCTTGTTTTTGGTTTAACTTTGCTAGAGCTGTAGAGGGCTTACTATAGATTATGTGGCTGTTTCCACGAGTACATGTGTAGAGTAAGTCACATGTTACGAATTTTGGCTACCAGTATTTTAGAACGGAAAAATGGGATTTATTTTATGAATGATATCTCATTAATTCAAAGCTGCCAACTTGTACGGAATTTTCCTACCACTAAAATTTGATAGATAATTTTAGCTAATTGAATCACGGAATTTCAAGCGATTTTGACATTTAAATAAGTCAAAAATTTCTATTAAATTTTAGTGGTAAGAAAAATCCTTACAAGTTGGCAGCTATGTTAATTGAATAAGGCCAGGCAAACTTTGAGAAAATAACGGTGGCTAACAAGCATAGCAGTTATCCTCTATGTGACGTACACTACAAAAACCCATGGAACTAGCCTATGTATGTTCTTTTAGTCTGTCTTGACGTTTAAGTAAGGCGAAAATTTCTATTAAAATGTATTTGTGGAAGTTCCCTCTTGGTAATAAGGACCCGTGTACGGTTATTTTTTTGCCACCAATGCTTCCAAATATTCCTCCTTACATTACATAATCGCAGACAAATGTTACAAATTCTAGTCTAAAACAAATCGAATACTACTTTCTGTATGAGATTGGGAACAAATGTAATAATGTACGCAACCTAGGAATGTCATACCTGCGCATGTGCTCCCAGAATAAAGTCAGTTATTGATTGTGGTAATAAACAATATAGAAAACATAAGATTGCAACATTATTAGAAATAAGTGAGAATTCCTAAAATCGCTTTTACTTGTATTTTGTGTAATTTATTTAACACTAAATATAACAACAAATTGGTCATTTGAACGATACCAAATGAAAATATTTCGATTCCCTCTCACTGCGCAACCCGAGATTTCGTCGGGCAACGTAAAAGTAGCAAAATTTGCGCAACCCGAGATTTCCTCGGGGATTCATTTTTTCCGCTGGCGACTATTTTTTAATTCAACACGGACCATTTTTTAAATACAAAAATTTTCACATAGACTTTAACAACAACTGCAAGAGAAATATGCAGCAAAATTAATTTTCTTAAAATAGTGGTGCGAGAATGTAAAAACAGTGTCCTGTGACAGCACTGATTTAGCCTGATTTGTAATATCCTATCCCATCTAAGATCCCGAACTCTTTTACAAAGAATGTTTACATATTTAAACTCTAAAATACATATAGATTCGATGTATGTAATAAAAAAATGTCAGGGAGGAGAATGCTCCGACCCAAATGACCGATTGCTACCAATAAATTTTAATAATACTTCTCGCCGTGTTTGATGACAGAATTTCTGAGATTTAATAAAGCAAATAATACTATTAAAATTTACTGGTGAAAATCAACCATTTGGATCGGAGAATTATCATCCCTGTAAAGTAAAACTATGTGAGCAGAAATCAGTTATTAAATTTTTAATTATTTAAAGTTACTCCAACATGCCAAATTTTCTTTATGCATATAAATTGTTCTTTGAAGTATTTTGAACTATTTAAAGAGCAACAACGTGTTCAGATAAGTAGCGCAGCATCATGGGACGCTGGATCATTTTACTACCACTATTATTATATACTAAATTTGGACTGATTTAATCTTTGAACACTGTGCAATTAAATAAGGCAAGATTTAGCGTATAATAATACTTGTCATCAAATTATCTAGCGTCCCCAGGCGCTACACTGCTGGTTGAGATAGCTGTTGTTGAAGAAGACGTTTCACATACTAAAAAAAAAAAAACATTTTTTAATGCAAAAGTAGCGTAAATAAAGTTTTCTTTTAGGGACAAAAATTAGAAGTAGGCCTTGTTAAATATTTTAGTCCTTAAATAACTGAACAGGATCTGTATTGTGCTGTCCTCTAAAAAGAACCCACTTTTTGAATTTTTCTCTATATAAAATTTAATAAAAAATACAAAACAATTTGAAGTAGCTACATTTTCACAGCTTGTTCTGACTAAGATTTTAATGTATAGTATTTTTGATTTTGTCAATATATTACAAAATGGCAGTCAATTAAATAAGAATTTGAAAAAAACCCACTTTTTCCTAAAAATAACCCATGTTACCTAAAAAAAACCCACATGTAAAAACACTTCTAGAAATCAAAATATTAGACAGCAAAGTATTTTTTTTCAGTATTAATTATTTTTAAAACACAATTCTGCAAAAGAAAAGTTTTTTTTGGAATCAAATCCAAAGGGGCAACTTAATCACACAAGTTTTAATTAATCTTTGTTCAGAAAGTAGAAATGCCTGAAATTGGCACTGTGTTATTCAGAAACTACAGAAATGTTCCATTTTTTGGTAAACATAAAAGATCTTTCAGAAAATAATGACTAAGTTGCCGTTTTGAACCAAATTTCCTGACAAAAGGAGAAAAAATACCCAAAGAGAGGCAAAAAACCAGTCGTCATGGGACCCAAAATCGCTTGCAACTCAATAAGTAATTTATCAAAAACGTAAAACTCATTTCGATTTCAAATCGCTTAGTCAGCCCTGTCAATTTTGTACCTTTATGTTTAAAAATGAATAAATGTGTCAGAAAGTTTCGTCCTTGATGAACAGTGAACTTGAGAATAGCCTAATAAAATTTGCATAAAAAAGCAAAATAATGATTAAAATAAAATAAGCTTGTAAACATTAAAACAATGTATGATATAAAAGTAAAAGGATATCTTTTGTGCACATAAAAAAAAGTGGATGGGTTTTATTTTTGCAAAAACAAAGGGGGGGGGGGGGGAGATATGACATAACTTGTACAAATTCCTAGAAATGCAAAATATGCATTAAATTTGCATAATTTATTGTTTTTTTCCTCTTTAATTAATATTTTAAAGAAAAAATATATGCACCACCATTTATTTATATACATAATAAAGTGGGTTTTTTTTAGTTCCCGCATGGGTTTTTTTAACCTCTGTTTTCAAAAGGTCACAAACTGAGCCAAACATAATATAATCAGCTGAAAATGGTGCATTTTATTTACATATTAATGATTTAACATAAAAACATCTAAAAACTGATGTACATCATTGTAACATGTCGTATTATAACAAGAAAAACTGTGAAAATGAAGCTCTTTTTTTTGCTAGAATTCTGTATTATTAGCTTATTTTTTTAAAAACTAAATAAACACTTCTAAAGTAATTTTAAATCATTTTATTATTGTAAATGGCATATAGAAACAGGACGAAAAGAAAATTTTACTTCAGTGATTTTTTTGATGAAGTTCTAGGGTGGGTTTTTTTTTTAGGATACGTTTTCCTGTGGGTTTTTTTTTAGAGGACAGCACTATACTATGCTTGTTGGCTGATTATTATTTACAACTTTATTTAAAATAATGTTTAAAATTACTTCATTCTCTTAACCCCTTAACGGTCGCTTAATATTTGGAGAAACCATCAAAAAAGTACCTATTTATTTTATTACAGAAATTGAATAATTATAAGGTTTCTATATAAAATATACAATTAGTTTTTTTTTTTTTTTTTTTTTTTTTTTTTTTTTTTTTTTTTTAAGGCGAAAAAAAAATTTTATAGACCAAATTCACATTTGTGGATAAGCTATCATGCGAGAATTCTGTGTTTTAATGTTTGTTTTATACCATACAAATTACTGCGGAATAAGAACTTTATTTTTCACATCTTAGATCTTTATTTGTCCTCATCAAACAAATTTTTACAAATAATATTTCAAATAATATAATATACATTAAATTTTGATTAATAATAATTTTTTTGAGTGAGATCTATTTCGAAACATGCAATACAATGTCCAACATCACAATCAGCGCCAAAAACAAAAAAGCAAACGCTGATATTCAAAGACTTCACACCGAAATACCAGTTAAATTTTTCTGGTTTCAGAATTTTTTTCCAGCAATAAATCTCCAGCCCGGAAATTTGACGGGCATGAAAAATAACGAACGACATCTCAGTCCGAGATATTGACGGGAACGAGAATTAAGGGGTTAAGCAATATCATCCATCTAGAATTCGTAGTACTCAAATATCAAATTAATTAAAGAACAAAAAATACATTAATGAAAATCTAATGAGTTACCTCTTTTATTGCGCGATAATCTTTGGCAAGCGATATAGCAAACCAAGTGTATGTATGTGTGTGATATACATACATCCTTATTAAAATAGCAACCGTCGTTCCACAAGAAAGCACAATGAAAATCATGGAATAATCTTTCCGCTATTGCCAGTCAGAGAAAAATTATTTATAAATTATCCTTTGCATCGAACTGCAGACGATTTCTAATAAATTACTCATATTTGTTTTTATAAATTAAAAAATGAGAAATGACGCAGTTCAAAAGCTCCTGGTTTAGCGTTTAATAGGAAAAGCTTCTTGAGTTTCAATAGCAGGTATATATCTTTTTCAAGATATGTTCATTTCGGATACTTTTCCATGTTTTTTTCAATTTCAAAACTCGAAATAGTAAAAGATTCTTATCAAAGGTTTTGTTCACGAATGGCGACAGAGTCGCACGCGCGCGAAGGGGATGGGATCATGGAGTGGGTCTTTATCATGGATGGAATAAACACACAGTGAGTTCAGATTATGGGTTTGGGGCTGATTACAGGGCTGCCACTGGCGACTATATTTTAATTCTGTCCCACACCCTTTTTTAAAAACAATTTTTTTTTTTTACATACAGTTGAAAAATGTGCAAGAGAACTATACTAGAGATTTTTTTTTTAAATAATGATGCAAATAGTATATAAAAATAGTCGCCAGTGGCTGCCCTGTAATTATGGCACTATGATTACCATGATATTCTGTTGTACTTCAGAAGTGAGCTTCATGGCTGAATGATAAGAACTGAAAGCTGGAGATTACGGGTTCGAATCCTACGCTCTGCAGGTTGTATTTTCTAGTATTTTAATATAAAAGTTATTTGTTGCTATATATTTTTCGTGATAAATGGGATACTTTTGATAAAGATAAATTTACATATTTAATAACACAGATGTATTTCTATTATTAAAATAAAATACTTATTTAAATGCGAGAAAATGAGCTATTTCATGATTAAATTTTCACATTAAAGCTCTTTTTTACAATTTAAATTCCCATTTCAAATCAACATTGTAAAATACTTTTTTCTTAAGAAAATGAAAAATAAGAAAAATTTTTCACTAAGTTGGTTTACGCTTTGTAGCAATGTGATAATTCACATCATTAATATTCAATAATTTGAAGCGTAATTTCACTGCTGAAATGTAGTTGAAAAATTAATTAAAATTGAAAAATAAGTTTTGTGCGAAAGTATCCATTTCCGCGTAGGCTAATTGCTCCCTTTTTTAATGGAGTACTTCAACAGTAAATTTTTATAAAAACTGGAATGCAAAGCATATTTTAGGTAAAAATCAATATGGAAAATATTATAAAAATACAATGTAATAGGTGAGATGTGTTAAATTGTGGCCCGCCTGATACCACTATTTTGTGAAAGAAATAGTCGATTTCTTGAATCACAGATTCTATGATTAGATAAGGTAATGATTATTATAAAATTTTAGTGGTATCCGGCGGGCCACAGTTTGACACCCCTGTAACAGATGTACATTATTTTAACTAAAAATGTCTGCACATACATTTTTTTTAAAGGTATAAAATACATGTGGTGTCACGACTAGTTTCGTAATGAATAAAATATGGTTAGAATGTTTATGAATGTTCTACTGAAAGCATAAGTAAGTATTTAGCTTATACTAACATGTTTTGGGTACCATTTTTTCTCATGTTTTATGGTGTATATTGGTATGTCATCCGAATTTTATTAGAATGTGCAATCATAAAAAAAGGGATATATATATACTAAAACCTTCTTTGAAAAATTGTCTAATTAACAGTGCAAGTTCCATTGAAATCCATTCAGCAAAATATTTCTGAAAATGCTAATAACTCATAATCGGATACATCTGATTATAGAAATTTCACACTAAAACGTTCCTTGAAAAATTATCTAACTTATAGTAACAGTCAACATGTTTCACTTTCTTTAGTAATACAAAATATAAAAAAAAATCGACTTTTGGAACCAACGAACTGGACTCTCCACTTATCACTTTCCGGCACAGAAAAATTCTGTTGTAAAATGATGAAATGATTGACTGACACCGGAATTTACAAACGACTTTTTTAGAAATGAAGAACTTGTTACTTTAAAATTTTACTGTAAAAGCAAAATTTTATTAAAATATTCTTGGTGTCGTTTGTAAGTTTGGAATTAAAATTAGGCGGTCCCGCTGTAGGACCGATGCTTCGGAAAGGGTTAAGTTTGTTCAAACTGTTAATTGTAATATCATCCGAAATTTTGTTTTGTACAATAAATTTTCTATTTTAACATAATTCAACTTCACTTTGATTTTCTAGTCTATTGATTATTTCGATATCGCAGTTTGGACATGTTTAAGGTAAATTTTTATTAAAAAAATGTACAGTTCTTCAGCTTAGAAAATTTCGCTTTATTTAATGAGAGACATTCTATGATCAAATAAAACTAAGCTTATTAATCCTAAAAGTGTTAGACATTTTAAATGAAAAGTTTTCCAGTCTGGCAATACTGTAATATTGATACATGAATCACTTTTGAATTAACCCTCCTATTACCATTGGGGTCTTTTTTATCCCATTTTGTTTTGTTTCAAAGATTTAATAGTTTGAAAGTGAAGAAAATTGTAATTTAAACTTTATCAAAAAAATCAAATAGATACCTTCTGGGAAGGAACTACATTCAAAATAATTATATTTCTCGTTCAAATCATGCAAAATTAAGAACCCTGATCAAAAATAAAAATCTGGTACTCGGAAGATTAAGAATCAGTTATCACTTTGGAAAACAGTTGCCAAGGAGACAGTTTTTCTGGTATAGTTTTGGTGTAATACTTAGTTGGAAGCGAAAATTCGATTTTGCAGTTTTCGTGATTGATGAGTTAAAAAAAAAGATTGATATGATTTGTTGGGGATTTAAAAAGATTGATTTATCTGATCTTTCCTATAACACAACTCGTGTTTTTGGTGACCTGTTGTGTCACTTTGGGACGCGTTTACGTTCTTACCTTAAGTATTTCCTTATGCACATGTTTTCACAAATATTTTATACACAGGCAAGAATTTTCAGATATTCCTAAGAAATCTCTACTGTTCTAAAATACAAAGTGTATATAAAGTCTCTAAATCTTTGTGAGAAGCAGGATTTAAACCCAATTTTTATGCAGTTGATTAATCTTACAGAATGCATTCATGAGGAGAAAAAATATCTATTGTTTGCTAATTTATGTGGTTTAACATACGATTACGGGTAAGAGGACTTCAACCGAAAATAAATAAAATCAGCTCCTTGCAGAGTAACTATGAAAAACTTGGTAAACAAAGTCAAGCGAAGTGGTAGCATTAAAATGCAGCTCGTTCAAGCAGACCTCTGATAACATCAGATTTTTGGGAAGACAGCAAGAAGTGGTTACGCGTTACCGGAGTCATCTATGCAAAAGCTCAGCTGCAATCTCTTCTAAATTTTGTTATTTGGAATAGTTTGTGTTATCATTTAATATTGAATCCGCAACTGAATTCGATTCGACTCCGACAAAATGGTTAAATGTCTATTCGAACCAGAAATTTCTTCATAAAGTAGGTTAAAAAAAAAAAAAAAAAAAAAACACACAGACATTTGTTAAATAGGTTAAATAGATAAGTTCAATAATTTGAAAATAAAAATTCTCGTGCGAAAAATTTGTATAAAGCTTCAGTAAAATTTCCGGAAATTTTACTCAAGTGTTATAAAAATATTTTACACCAGAATTTTTATTTAAAACTATTTAACTTATTTATTTATATTATTTCTCCGTGGTAGATATTTAACTTATTTTAGAAAACAAATTCCGGTTCGAACTGTAATATATTTTTTGGTAGAGGTCAAAATGACCGCTATGATTGTTCTAGGGTTAACCCTCTCGCTGCGCAACCCGAGAGTTTCACGGGCAACGTAAAAGTAGCAAAATTTTGCGCAACCCGAGATTTCATAGGGGATGCATTTTTCCGTCTAATTAACCCTCCTTGATCATTCCCACCAGTTACTTTTTATTGTAAATTTTGCTTTTTTTGTTACTTTTCATTGTAAATTTTCATCTAATCGGAGCATTTTCCCAATTAAATCACACGAAAATTTTTGTTTTGAAAAACCGGTGACAAAAGAATAAAAATTCTTAAAAGACTCTGGTCGCGAAGGAATTAAATGCGCAATTTCTAAAGCTACTTTGATAAAACAATTACGCAGTGAGAGGGTTAAACACCAAACTGGGCATAAGCTTGAAGATGAAGATTACGCACATTGGCAAGCTGTGTTATAAGATGCTAGTAGCCATGGAGAATGATAACTTAACCCTCTCGCTGCGTAAGTAATTCTTCGCGATGAGCTTCTTTTACAGAATTTTTAATCTTTTATCACCGGTTCTTTAAAGCAGAAATTTTTGACCAACGTAATCGGGGAAAAAAATCCTGATTAAATCAGACAAAGTTTTCGCTAAAAAATAACTGGTAGGGATAACCAAATAGTATTAATTAGAGGGGAAAATGCGTGCCCGAGGATATCTCAGGTTGCGCAGCGAGAGGGATAATGTGAATGAAGGCATATTGCATATTTTCTTACGGTAATCAATGCAGAAGAGAACAGACAATGGCTATTATTTCTTCTTCTGAAAGTTTTCTATATCTGATCACTTGCAAAACAAAAATGAATTTAGACTCTACTTCACAGAAATGCATAGAGACTTTAGGACACCCTGTATTATTTACAAATAAATTTTTAATATTTTGGTGTTTGTTATACTCTATAAACTGTAGATATGTAGAGATTAAGTGTTTAATAGAGTAATGTGCCCAGTGTACAAAAAACATTCTAAAAAATAAAAAATATTCATAATAGTTGTTGTTCCTTTTATTAAAACATTATCTTGTTATAAGAATTACTTTAAATAAAGAATGGCAACACTATTTAATTTATAAAGTCGTTTAATTCTCTTTCTTTCGAAAAGTGTGTTTTTCACTTGTTGCAAATCTTTGTTACTTGAAGTTCTTTTGAGAAAGAATGGAGGACTTTTTATAAATGCCTTAAAGAAAATGTCTCTATCTACAAATTCCAATGATCAGCTAAGGAATTCACCAATAATTTATTGATTTCTTTATAGAGTGGGGTAAAGTTTTTATAGTGTTAGATCTTGTATTTTTGTATTGTTTACTTTTTTGGATCTTTTTTGGTTAATATTTTATAAATCTTCTTTATATACGCTTTTAGTTCACATAAAATTATATTTGTTTATGGGATACCTTTAAAAATAAATAGAGATAAATGGCAAAACTGTGGAATTTATAAAAAAAAAAACTGTTTGAACATTTTTATCTCGAAAAAATTATTTTTCGTGATTGTACAACTTTATTTCAAGTGTTTTTTGTCAAGTAAATAGTTCCCATCGCAGTCTCCTTCTGAAACGATTATTCTTCATAATAAAAAATATATATATAGTGTGCACGTAATTAAACGACCCTACTTTAAACTTGTCTACAGACGAAACTATTGGTCAGAAAATTGTGAAATTTTGTGACGGATATAATGAAGGAATGGGAATTTGTTTGAGCGAAAAACTTTTTTAGTTCAAAATTTCGCCACCAGGGGGAATTTTTAGTGAATTACACATTTTTAAAAGTTTTTAAGCTTTATTTTTCTCAGATTAAATGAGACAAATATACAGACCGCCCCCTGAAAAAAATAAAGCGTAAAAACTTTCAAAAATTATTGATGTTCGAATTGAACGGACCAACACAAACTCTGAAAAAAAAATCCGCCTACAACAGCCGCCATTTTTTTCGAAGAGCTCAGGCCTAGTATTCAGTGGGCAGTGGCTTAATGTGTAATTTATTAAAACGCTCTCTGGTGGCGAAATTCTGAACTAAAATTTCTTTTTGCTCAAACAAATTCCCATTTCTTTATTATGTCCGACACAAAATTTCACAACTTTTTGACCAATAGCTTCGCATTTTGAAAACTTTAAAATAGGGTATTTTTATTATGGACACCCTGCATATCTAAACAAGTGGGTAAGTGTGATCACAGATCGCACAGAGGGCTTCGTTTAATATTCCTTTCAAAACACTTTATCCTTTTGGAAAATCTGTCAGTTCCACATTTCGTAACCAGGAGCGCACTCTATTCAAAACAAACCTCTATCCGAACGAAACTCCGTTTTACATACTGTCCGTAGATATATTAGTCGAGGGGATTGGGCCCATAGCACCCGAGATGAGTAGACGCCCCTGGTGGTAAAAAGTGGAACTAAAATATGTAAGGCTATGGTGCATAATATGAAAGAATGTTCAAAGGGTGTCGGTAAAAGTTGGAAAAGTGCTCCCCCGGTGAAAAGAGCGGAGGTTAGAAAAATTTCTAAAATACACAAGTTAGAGCCCGGAGGAGTAAATAATATAAGACTCTTTGAAAATTTTATGATTTGTCGTGAAGTCTGAGGTATTCAGTCGAGAAGTCTGAGGTCGTATGCAAAAATTCATGTCTCCAACTTAATTAAGGGCTCTCTTAGAAAGAATTCCTTAAAATACATAAGTGGTAGCTCAAAGGGTTAAACGTAAGACTTTTTCAAGATTTTATGATTTGTCGCCTGGCCTCAGGTGTTCTGGTATAAGTAAGGAAAATTTTAAACCTCCAATTTAATAAGGGGCTCAGTTAGAAAGAATTGCTTAAAATACGCATGTGGGAGACCAAAGGGTTAAATGTACGACTTTTTCAAAATTTTATCATTTGTCGCATGATGGTGTTCAGCTATAAGTATGCAAAATTTTACGCCTCCAACCTAAATATGATCTCACTTAGAAAGGATTGTTTAAAATACACATGTAGGAGCCCAAAAGGTTAAATGTACGACTTCTTCAAAATTTTATGATTTGTCGTTTCATGTGAGGTGCTCAGCTATAAGTATGCAAAATTTCACGCCTCCAACCTAATTAGGGGCTCACTTAGAAAGAATTGTTTAAAATACACATGTGGGAAACCAAAGAGTTAAATGTACGACTTTTTCAAAATTTCATGATTTGTCGTTTGATGTGAGATATTCAGCTATAAGTATGAAATATTTCACGCCTCCAACCTAATTAGGGGCTCACTTTGAAAGAATTGTTTAAAATACACATTTGGGAGCCCAAAGGGTTAAATGTACAACTTTTTCAAAATTTCACGATTTGTCGTTTGATGTGAGGTGTTCAGCTATAAGTATGCAAAATTTCACGCCTCCAACCTAATTAGGGCGCACTCAGAAAGAATTGTTTAAAATACACATGTGGGAGCCCAAAGGGTTAAATATAAGACTTTTTCAAAATTTTATGATTTGTCGTTTGATGTGAGGTGTTAAGCAATATCTATACGAAATTTCACTCCTCCAACCTAATTAGGGACTCACTTAGAAAGAATTGTTTAAAATACACATGTGGGAGCCCAAAGGGTTAAATGTAGGACTTTTTCAAAATTTTATAGTTTTTCGTTTGATGTGAGGTGTTCAGCTATAAGTATACAAAATTTCATGCCTCAAACCTAATTAGAGGCTTACTTAGAAAGAATTGTTTAAAATATACACGTGGAAGCCCAAAGGGTTAAATGTACGTCTTTTTGAAAATTTTATAATTTTTCTTTTGGTCTGAAGTGTTCAGCTATAAGTACGCAAAATTTCATGCCTTCAACCTAATTAGGGGATCACTTAGAAAGAATTGTTTAAAATACACATTTGGGAGCCCAAAGGGTTAAATGTACGATTTTTTCAAAATTTTATGATTTGTCGTATGATATGTGGTGTTCAGCTATAAGTATGGAAAATTTCAAGTTTCCAACATGTATAGTTTCTGAGAACGGGCTCTGTGACGGACAGACAGACAGACAGAGGAGCGAGACGAATAGGGTTTCATCAGATGAACGAAACCCTAAAAAGTCAGACAAGTTTAATACATATGAATTTTTGACAGAAGAACGCGATTTTTAATTGGAAATGAAGAAAGAGGGAAAGAAATATCTTAAAACTATACCCTCACAATTATATTTACTCAAAATGATGACCGCAAATGATTTGTCCCCATATATCATAATGTAATGGAATTCTTTTGGGCGTCATCGTAAACGAACTATAAATGCTACTTATGACATTCTCTTAAGAAACCATTTTGTAGTCTGTTTCAACGATGCATATCAATTTCACTACGTACATCAGTAAAATGCCCCGCAAACATTTTTTCTCCTATAAAACGTAATATAACGGAAATCTTTTCTATATACCTATAAAAGAACTACTAGCAGGAACGACCGCGATAAGCTCTGTCAAAATTAGCTATGTGTTTACCTCGATATATTATTCCTACTGAATCATTCTTGCTGTTTTAAATACATTAGCTTGACCCTGAGCAATAGTGACCAAAAATGACCGGCTAAATCGATTTTTTTCTAACATGCGACCTAACTCAGTGCTCTTTTCGAGCCTGAAAACGATGGAATTCAAAATTTAGTGAAAATCGTTAGTCGTTTTCTAGATAAAATCAGCTTGACTCACGTTGATCCAAACATGACCTACTAATCGAAATTTTTCGAACATGTGACCTTTTCCCATGGTCTTCTCGTACTGGGAAATGGTATAATAAAAAAAAAAAAATTCAAAATCATTTGAACCTTTTTAAGATAGTTAGCTTGACCCTGACCCATTATAACCCAAAATGACCCACTAATAGAATTTTCTTGAACGTGCGACCTAGCCCAATGGTCTTATCATGCCCGGAAACGGTATAATACAAAATTTTGTCATTCGTTTTGAACCGTTTTTTAGATACAATTAGCTTTGCCCTGATCCATTGCGACCCAAAATGGCCCACTGACGAATTTTCTTGAACATGCGACCTATCTAAATGAACTTCTTGAGCCCAAAAACGATAGAATAAAAAATTTAGTTAAAATCGTTGGAACAGTTTTCTAGATAAAATTATCTTGAACCACAGTAGTCCAAAAATGACCCACTAATCGAATTTTCTCAAACATGTAACTTAGCCCAATGGTCTTCTCGCAATCCAAAACTGTAGAATATAGAGTTTAGTGAAAATCGTTAGAGTCTTTTTTTAGATAAAATTATCTTGACCCGCACTGACCCAAAAATGACTCACTAATTGAAATTTCTCGAACATGTGACCTAGCCCAATAATCTTCTCCTACCCGAAAACGGTTGGATACAAACTTTAGTCAAAATCAATTGAGCCGCTTTTTCGACATAATTAAATTGACCCTGACAAAAAAGACCCCAAATGACCCACTAATCGAATTTTCTCGAATATCTGTCCCAGTCCAATGGTCTTATCGTGCCCGAAAACGGTAGGGTACAAAGTTTAGTAAAAATCGTTACAGCCGTTTTTAAGATAATATTTACATACACATTTTGTTTAGAAAAAAATGTATATGATTCTATGAAATGTTTATAACACAGGAAAAATAAGGAAAAAAATCAGAGATACATTTTTCGCGCCAACCTTATATTATGTTGCGCATCTGCAATACAAGTAAAAACTAAACTACCATAATTTCCGGCGTGTAACCCGCGGATCAAGCAATTCTGTTTGGACCCAGAAAATTTTTTTTAGTTATTGAATGCCAAATATTTACCGCGATTTACAAAGTTACCTTTATTTAAAAAAAATTCTGGTTCAAAAAATGAATGTTTGATCCGCGGATTATACGCCGGAAATTACGGTATTGCAATTTAGTAAATATTTTAATAAGTATGAATCAAAATACCTTATTTTATATATATTTTTTTTTTATTTTGTAAAACTTAACACTTAATTGCATAGGTCATTTTTTTATAATTATGATTTTTACTCTTATATTAAAGATGAGACACCAGGAATTTTAAGATAGATTTTTAACTTTATATTTTTGTAATTTTTATAGGATTAATATTTCTATATAAATTTACTAGTTGCAAAGAATTAAATAAAAAGTGACGTAGATATGCATCATTTAAGGGTTAAAGTCCTATTTATGTAAATATTTGAAACAAAAGCAATTGTAAGTTCTTCTCGAAGATTCAAATGCATATAAGTATTATGTAAAGAAACTGAACATTTATTTTTCATCATTTTCTAAATTTAGTTGAAAATTAAAACTATCCTCACTGACCGTAGGAATTTATTTACTTTTATTTTAATGGCAAATCATTTATAAATTAACACGAGAAATATTTAGACGCTCGCATAAAAATATTATACAAGCAATTAAGTCTATTAATTGTCGACGCGTCTTTAATTTTCCACTACATCGTAAAAATAAATTAGCCACGGGAAAGAGAAGAAAAAAATGCTATTACATTGTGAAATTTCCTGTTTCATCAGATAAAGAGTACAGATTCTTAAGCAATACTTGCTGAATTGTCTAGTCTATTGTGAAGATAATTTCCCTTTAAGGGCGTATATGAAGAAGCATTTTGGATAATTATTTAATAAAACTCAATAAAACACATGAAGTTGTCAGTGCTACAAAATTCAAATTTCCTTTGTTTTGCGAAATCACGTTTGTCAGAAAGTTGTCTTTTTACATTATCATAAAAATTGTCATGTTTTGTGCTGACTGAAAAAAATATATTACGTACGATAATTTACTTTATTTATCCTTAATTAATGAATTAATTAGTTGTTATCACATTAAAACTTCCTATCAAAGGGTTTCATCATTAATAATATAAGAAGAAATTAATGAAGTTTTCACTGTCCATACTTTAATTTCATCAAAACGTCCTTAACCAACTTTAACCCTTTCGCCGGCGATGTCTTTAAAAAGGGACACCTAACTTTTATTTTACTGGCACCAAGAATATTTAATTAAACCTGTCCTTTTATAAGGTACTTGAAATTAGGCAAGTTTATATTTCCTAATAATTTCGTTTATAAATTCTGGTATCAGTCCATCATTTTATAAACAGAATTACATCGCACAGGAAATAGTTAAAAGCTCGGGGTAGAATGCGTTCCAGAAATAGCGTAATTTAGAGAATCGGAATTCATACCGGAACTTTTAAAGATTAAATTTCGGTTTATTTAATAACAAAATGTCTGTTATTAAAGGAAGATAAAAAAATCCCTTAAATTTCTGGTGGGAACACGGAATATGTGAATAAAAAAATCCAATAAATTGATAACATTTATGGTATCATAAATGATACCATGGGCATTAAAGAGTTAAAGTAGGGGGAGGGGATCTTCAAAAAAAATTTTAAGTTGTTCACCGCTACAAATTCCGAAAGGTATTTTTCGTCTTTTTTAATCGAAAAGTTTCTATTATTAAATAAGACATTTTTCTTCTTTTGTAAAATAGTGGTAGTCAAATGCTTGCATTAACTGGTGATGGGCAGAACAGAATGAATTATTTTACTATTTGAATGAATCATTGGGGCATGCGTAAACGCATAGCTGCTGAACTTTGTTTTGTTTTTTTTATTATTATTCACTTCTACCAGAAACTTGTATCGATTTTTTTTTTCATATTTTAGTTAGAATTAATTTAACCCCTGATGTCTCGATCCCTTGTTATTCACGAGCTGTGTTTTCTATTGAGATTGTTTGATTCCCACCAGTTTTATAAAATAGTATAATTGGATTTATTATGGTATCATTTTACTTGTGATTAAATAAGGTGAATATTTCTTTTTAAAAATATTGGTGGCAAAGAACAATTTGAATGTTTGAACCGCAACTTAATACGACCTTTAAGGGATTAAGAAACCCATAAAAATATAAAATGTCTTTTTATCTTCAAAATTTCTGAAGATAATTGATTAAAAATATTATGAAGGTTGCCAATTGTGATTTTGTGCCTTTTTAAAACTAAGTTTCTGGTGGAAGTCGATTGAAAATATATACACAGTTTGAAAACTATGTTTTTGCGCATTCCCGAATGATTCATTCGATAGTAAAATTATTCATTCTGCTCATCGCTAGTGGAAACACAGGTTGTAGATTCCTAGTTTTAACCCTTAAATGTATAGTGATGCATACCACATCACTTTTTAGCTCACAGGCTATCAAAGCCTGAGAGCTTATGTGCCCGCCTGTTCTGTATGTATGTACGTACGTACGTAACGTGATAACTCTTGATAGAAAAATCCTATTTGCTTCAATTTTTTTTTCTAGGTTCATTTTGATAAGGCGTCTCACTGATTAGTTTTGGGGGTTCATTGTTTAAGGATAAAGGGGGGTTAGTCCCCCCCTTATTTTTGATAAATGGGTTTTTCATGCAGAAATATTCGATTTGCTCCAAATTTGGTATACCGGTTTATTATGTTAAGGAGCTTCCCTGATTAGATTTGGAAATTCATTACTTAAGTATAAAGGGGGGAAAGGGGGGACTACCCCCCTTAATTTAGATAAATGTGTTTTTCATGTAGAATTGTTCGATTTGCTCCAAATTTGGTATACCTTATTATTATGTTAAGGAGCTGCCTTTATTAGATTTGGGGGTTCATTGTTTAAGGATAAAGGGGAAAAAGGAGGGATAGTCCCCACCTTAATTTAGATAAATGGGTTTTTCATGCAGAAATATTTGATTTGCTACAAATTTGGTATACTGGTTTATTATGTTAAGGAACTTCCCTGATTAGATTTGGGAGTTCATTACTTAAGTATAAAGGGAGGAAGGGGTGGTATCCCCCTCCCTTAATTTAGATAAATGGGGTTTTCATGCAGAATTATTCGATTTGCTTCAAATTTGGTATACCAGTTTATTATGTTAAGGAGCTTCCTTGATTATATTTGGAGGTTTATTGGTTAAGAATAAAAGGGGGACGGGGGCTGGTTCCCCCCCCTTAGTTTAGATAAATGGGTTTTTCATGGAGAATTATTCGATTTACTTCAAATTTGATATACCATTCCGATATGGCGTTTCCTTCATTTGATTTGGGTGTTCATTGGTTAAGTATAAAGGGGGAAAACGGGGGCTAATCTCCCTTCATTTATTTTTTGAAGGGCATTATTCTTTGAAATAAGACAATAATATACAATTAGTGTGAATAGCCTGTGAGCTCAGTGCCATCAGTTTAACTGGGCACTTTTCTTTTTGTTATTTAATTCTTAGCAACCAGTATATTTATATAGAAATATTAACCCTGTAAAAATTTCAAAAATATAAAGTTAAAAATCTTTCTTAAAATTTCTGGTGTCTCATCTTCAATATAACAGTAAAACATATAATTCTAAAAAAAATAATTCATACATTTAAGAGTTACGTTTAACAAAATAAAAAATTATATAAAATAAGGTATTTAGATTCATACTTATGCAAATATTTACTATTTTGCAATATTTTAGTTTTTATTTGTATTGCAGATGTGCAAAAGAAGAATGGGTTGACGTATTAAACGAAAAATAATCTCTGAGTTTTTTCATCATTCTTCCTGTGTTATAAACCTTTCAGAGAATCATATATAATTTTTTCGAAACAAAATAATAAAATTATGCATTTAAGGCTTAAAATCATAACTGATTAATAACTCCTTTGTCTTTTATTTCACCTATAGAAGTTTGTTTTACATTTTTTTTTTTTTTTTTTTACGTTACTCTAAACATTTCTGTACTGAATATACATGATGCTCCATAATTAACTCAATAATGTTTTTTTACAAAAACAACTGAAATTCTGAAAATCAATCGAAAATATGAAAAATAAAAAAATTACAATATTATTTTATTTGAGTGTTGTGGGGATGTTGGGGTGATTTTGCAGTTCAGAAATTGGTTACGTTTTGTGATAGCCAAACTAAACATCAAGCCACTTTTTAGGTGCAAGGGCCATAAGATAATGGTATAATATACACAAAGCCTGATTACCAACATAGAAAACATCCACTATTAAAATGAAATATATAATTTTGCCTTATTCATCACAGACATTCTGCATGAAAAAGGCATTTAAACAAGGCGAAATTTTCTATTTAAATTTACTGGTTTCCCCTTCGGAAATCAGATTATGCACGAGTGCTTAATTTGTGTCGGAGCTCGGCTCCAGTACTTCTTTAGTGAATATTTAAAAATGGATCAGAATTCACCAGAGCCCAACAGTGCTTCCGAAAAAACGAAGCCTAAATTATCTTTCTTTGCGTTATTTCCTACGAAAGCGCTTACACATGAGATGTAGCGCGTCGGACACGTAGGAGCTACATCTATCTACAGCTCGTAAATGTAGAATGAACGGTTTTCTGTCTCAATTGTTTCCAAACGGCGACGAAGAATTCCAGAATGAGAATTAACATCAACCGTATCGAACCTTTTTACTCGTGTCCGTGTTATATTGACTCACTGCTTTTTGTTCATGTTTGTAAAATATTCTTACCGATCAACTTTTTAGCTCCACGCGGTGTTTCATTTTCGTCGAAGCTCACAGGAGCCGTAGTTCCAGCATTTGTTTATTTTAGGTGAATATTTAAATTTGAGTAGGAACCCACTGGCACTTGTAAATTCTACGCACCAAAGCCAACCAGAACAGCAATGAGTATTGTGTTTTGGTAGTTATTACAAAGAAATCCTTGGTGAGTAAGATTTGAAAATTCCCCACTTCTGATTTTAACCCATAAATGCATGATTTTTTATTTTATTTCGAAAAAAATATATATGATTCTAAGAAAGGCTTATTACACAGGAAAAATATTGAAAAAAAAATCAGAGACGTATATTTCGTATAATACGTTAACTTTTTCGTATGTTGCACGTCTGCAACGCAAGCAAAAGCTACTGTTATAACTGAAATAGTGCAAAATTAGTAATTATTTTAATAAGTATGAATCTAGCAGGGTTCGTACGGGTACCGTTATTTTCAAGGACCAATATCAGATTTTTTTTATGGAAAAATAAATCCAGTTCAAATTTACGAAATTTCGACTTATTTCAGCAGGGATTTTCCATAAGAAAACATTGGTATCGAAGAATTTCTTAGTCTGGAAATTCAAGCACCCGTACGAACCCTGTCTATGTAACTTATTTTATATGAATTTTATTTTGTAAAATTTAACCCTTAAATGCATGAATTATTATTTCAGAATTGTGTTTTTTATTCTTATATTAAGGATTAAACACCAGAAATTTTAAGATAGTTTTTTTTTTGTATTTTTCACAGGATTAATATTTCATTATAAATATAGTGGTTGCTAAAGTTAAATAAAAAGTGATGCAGATATACATCACTATACATTTAAGAGTTAATGATTTTGCTTAGTTCATTTATTAGATTATATTACTGGGTTGGCAATTAAGTTCCCGCAGTTTTTTTTAAATATTTTTTTTCTACCGATATCTGTATTTTGTGTTTTTTTGATCGAGTTAATGTTAAATTTCTTATCATTAAAATGAAATGTCAACTTTTCAATGCCAACTGGGTTGGAAAATAAGTTCCTTCCGTCTTTTTTTAATTTTTTAAAAGTTTATTTTGTAATAAAAATTAACAACTAATTAATCATTAATGTATTCTCCCTTATTGTGTACAACGTCTACCCAACTTCCAACAAGATTTTCAATACCTCGTTGGTAGAAATCATCCGATTTTGACTCGAAAATCTCATCCAACCAAGCTCTCAATTCTGAGTCAGTATTCAACAAAACTCCGCGCTTAGCATTTGAAAGAGATCGAAAGAGGTTGATGTCCATTAGTGCCAAATCCAGAGAGAGTACGACGTGGGCGGCAGCACTTCCCATCCATGCGTTTGAATGGCTTCATTGATCACATTGGCGATATAAGAGCGGGCGTTGTCGTGCAGTGAATGAACTTCATGCTGCTGATTAGGTCTAGACATGTTGAGTCATTACATCTGTTGAACATAGAGTTCCACCTTGATCGTTTGGTTCAGTTTAACGATTCGTAATGGATAATCCCTTCCCAATCCCAATATGTACACAACATTGTTTTACGCGGATGAAGATCTTGTCCCACGCACGATGTCGCTTGTTTACCGAGGCTGAGCCGTTCTTTTGCGCTGTTTCATATTAATGTACAGGCACCATTATTCGTCATCAGTAACGATTCGGTAAATAAATCTTTGCATGTGTCTATGAGTTGAGCGGTGAGGAGCAAGCAAATCAGCGAATATTGTGCATTTTTGATTTTTATTGTTGTCACTTAAACCAAGCGGAACCCATGCTCCACACTTCTGAACCGTTCCCGCCGAGTGACGATGCTTCCCTATAGTAGTGTGGGAGAGTTCCATATTCTCTGCTAGTTCCCTTGTCATTTGATGCGAATTTTGGTGCAAAAGTGTGTTGTTTAAAGTCGGTTCGAACTCAACTGGGCATCCAGAACGAGGTGCGTCTTTGAGGTCAGAATTTCCATTTTTGAATATAAGGGTAGACGGGACGGGGGGCGATACGATATGGTTGTTATTACTGCAGAATATTAGAGATCCGCTACTTTTCACTTTGAAATTAAGCCCTGTCCTGCACATTCATCTAGTGGTCGTAACAAGTTATCTCTGGCTCAGGGAGATGGAAATATGCATTAGCATACAATTTACCAACTAAGATTAAACTACAATTAAAATTAAAGCTTGCGTTGTGCAATTTTTCTTATACCACGGCGTATGAGCTTCTAGTTAAAAAAAAAACACAAGCAACGCGTGTATAAACATTAGCCAGGAAAAAATACTATTACCATACATAAAAAAAGAAGTAAATCACACTATGCTTAAAATTGTAGAGCAAAGTTTTAAAGCGGTAAAAAAAGATTTATTTACATGTTAAAATAGTTACCAAAAAAAAAAAAAAAAAAGAATTAAAGAAGTAAATTTTACAGAGGAAAGCGCTACTCATAACTAGGATTACACGATTCAAACTCTTAATATTTGAGTTTAATACAAATGGCTCATTACTCATCATAGTTATTTTAACTTGTAGTATCAATTTGCCTAAGTTGTAATTTAACAAATAATTGATATTACTCAGCATATACATTATTTATTTTAAAAAAAAATACATTTGATTAGCTACTACAATATTGTACCCCTACCTAAGCGTGTCAAATTTCTGAAATAAAAGATACAAATTAGTACAGGACAAATAGTTTATCAGTACCTTGATTTTATGCAATGTCTGCCCCGTCGCTTTGTAACATCTGAGGATCTCGGAATGCAGGTTGACCATTGAGTTTTGTGCAATAAGTTAAAATAATAATACAGGACCAGTGGGTCGCACTTGAGTAATAATCAACAATCCCATTTGAGGAAATAAAATTAAACTACTAGCCTTCACCATAAAGTAACTATATAAAGAGCTTGGTAGCACTATAGTGCTAGAACGATGGGAAAGTATTCCAATCATCTATATGATCTTGATACTCAAAAAAGTTATTTTACAAAAATTAAAGTAATTTTGAGAAATTAATCTTAAGAAGTCGTGATCTTAGGAAAAAAGTTATCTTGAAAACGTGATGCTAAAATTAACGTGCAAGCCAATGTAAAACTTCTTTTGAGAGAGTGCCTTACTGATCCAATGTTGCCAGTGGGCTACATTTTTTAAATTCAGATTCACACCACTTTTTTAAAATGGTAAAATTCTCCTTGTCTTTGGCCTTAATTAATATGTCATTAAATAAAGCGAATTATACTATTTCAAAAAAGGGGTGTCAATCGAGAAATATGAATTGAAAACAGTAGCCCACCGGCAACACTGTTCTGACCCTCTCGATCATAACAAGCTGACTTTTCAGCCCACGTTATTTGTTCTATTATCCATTTGATTGGGATTTGTTTCTTATGTCAATTTAAACTCTTGAAAAAATAAAAATCTTACATACATATCTGATCAAATAACATAATTTTTATGTATTGTGTCCTTAGATCTTGAATTTAATGTGTCGGAATCTATGATTACTTAGTTCCTGAGATATGATTTGTGAAAGAATTCGTTTTTCAACTCTTATGCTGAGAGCGTGAAAGAGAAGTGTGAAAATCACTGCTGCAAATACTTTACACATTTCTTGTTATTTATTGAGGTTAATCACCTGTTAAAAATAATATAAAGAAAGAAAAATATCGTCAGCAGCGGCGTACCAATAATGCTGAGCCAATGGATGCCACTAATTTTTAACAGTACATTCCGCCTCCGCGATTATATAAGCCAAAGTTTTCTATAAGGAAAAGAACGGGGCAACTCCTTTTTGGGTACGTCCTACCGATTTACGATGTCTAAATTTTGTTTTGTTTTAATTTTTTTGCCAGGGCTTGATACAGTTTCTAAATTTGACCAAAATTAGTGAAAATGGTTCCATCGGAATCAAATAACAAACAACGAATGTTTGTTGAAATTAATTGTAATTTATGCAGAAAAATCATCATCGAATTGTGTAAAATTCGCATAAAAGCATTTAGAAAGTACACTATTCCGCACATAGCTTCCCAAAAGGCCCCGTTTTTGTATACTACTTTCTTCAAACCAAAATCTTCATTTTACGTTTTCTTGCAAAGTTCGCTGAAACCTATCCCAAAGGATATTTCATTTTAACTGTTGTAGAAACGTATCACGAAAATTATTCTTAAAAAAAAAAAAAAAAAAAAAAAAAAAAAAAAAAAAAAAAGGCACTTCTAAATCAAACTATTTGAAAGCTCTGCCCACATTAATGCAATGCATTTTCAAGTTCAATATCGCTAAGCGAGTAGCCGATGCTTACGTCGAAAATGGCAACAAACACTAGATAAAATCATAAATCGATGTCTCAGCGACACCTGTTGCAGGAACTACAAATTTCCAAAACAATTTGTAAATAATTTTTCAATTTTATATTTTACTTTGACGTAAATTTTGTATATATAACAGCATTTCTTCGAAAATTATTTAGACATGTATTGCTGCGTCAATATTATGGTGCCCTGTATTAATATACAGTTACAGTCCGTCTCATAAATATAAAGACACAGATGTTATTGAAATTACAGTTCGTTAATTCAGTTAAAAGAAATTAAATTTTATACCTCATATTAAGAACACTGAAATGAATCTCTTATAGGGGTTTTAATTTAAATAAAATAATTTCGTCTCGAATAATAAAAAAATAAAAAATTACGCTGTCTCATAAATATAAAGACAAACTTGAAACTGCTTCATATGCAAATTTTTTTCGAATACACGCGTACAGAACTAATGCGCAGGTGCAGAAATACACTTTAACTTACCCAAGCGAGCAAAGTTTGACTTGTTTCAATTGCAAAGATGCCGTGGAACATTGAAATTTCTAAAGATGAAACTTGTAAAATACGTGAATTTAAAGTTAATGGCTTAACAGTTTGTCAAATATGTAAAAAATCTGGGAGAATCAGAGCTGCACTTTATAAAATTTCATCAAAAACTTACAATTTATATTCGAGAAAACGATCTGGCAGGCCGAGAAAAACTAGTGAAAGACTCGATAGCAAGATCATGCGACTTGTTTCGTCGCAAAAAATGTCACTCTGATAAGTTTCCCAACGAGTTTATGGTAGGGTCCCAAAGGATACAGTATATCGTCGCATAAAAGAAAGAAAAAACATTGTATGCCGACATACGTGCAGATTTTCTTTACTGAAAAAAGAACACAAAAATGGAGGTTAATCGGGGTTAAAGACCATATGCACTGGAAGGACGAATGGATGAAAGACATTTTTTCAGATGAAAAGAGATTTAACTTGGATGGCCCAGATGGTTGGAATTCCTACTTGCACGATTTAAGATGTTAATCTCGAAATTTCTTCAGTAGGCAGAAAGGGGGAGGTTCTGTTATGGTGTAGGGTGCCTTCTCTTTTAATGGAACTACGGATATTGCTTCTCTGTAAGGTAAACAGACATCTAAAGAGTATATCGAACTGCTTGATAGTCAGTTGTTGCCAAATGCTGAAACTCTTGGTGGTCGGAATTATTTGTACCATCAGGATAATGCATCGATTCACACATCAAGACTCACAAAAAATGGTTTGCCGATAGCAATGTTCATGTCACGGCGTGGCCCGCACCTAACCCTGATTTAAATCCAGCTAAGAATCTTTGTCGCACTCTGGTTCGCAGTGTATATGCACCTGGAAGACTATTTTCAAACATCCTTGAGTTGAAAAAAGAAATCGAACGAAGTTGGTTTGATATAAAGCCAAAATAGTTATACAACTTAATAAAAAGCATGCCAGCTAGAATATATTCTGTCATTAATAAGAATGGATTATTTATTGGACGATAATTCAAAAGTATGTAAAAGGGCTTTATATTTATGAGACAGCAAATTTATTTACATCTATCAATTTTTGAGTTGAAATTATTTAATTCTAATTTAATTTACTGTAAAATGTTTTCCTGGCACACACTTTTCGTTATATGCATAAATATAATTTTGAATACTGAATTATTAAACATTATTTCGAAAATATCAGTGTCTTTATATTTATGAGACGCACTGTACATAAAGATGAACAAAGCATTTTATAACTCATATGAAATATTAAATTCAAAATAATTAAGAAACATATAATACTATATATTCTGTGATAAAACATAATGACTAAAATGCTGATGCACATTGCAGGTATACCACCTGTCTCCCTTTTCAGCTCTACCATTTCCAAACAGTATTCATTGTGGTATACTTCTGTCTTAAGTACCATAGAAATTTACCATGATGATTATTCTTTGGAAAAATTGATACTCAAAAAACGATACTATGAGAACACTGAATATTTTAGATGTAACAGGGTTTGCTTCTAACAGTTTTTGTCTACTTGAAAGCTATACATGTGAAAAAAAATTAAGATTATTAAAAGGTGTTTTATAATCTTTATTCGTTTGTCTGTTTGTTTTTCAAGTAAATAAAATCTATAAAACATAAAAAAAAACAACGTGATACAACATAAAAAAGAAATCAATGTTAGAACTTGTAAAACACAAGCCGAAACGTACGCGTTCGATCTATTTGATGCTAGAGAATTTTAAACATTATGAATTTTATGTCCTTATATCAATAATTAATAATTTCCGCGATAATTAAAAGTTTTATTCGTGGTATCTTACTATTCATCTCAAAATTAATTTCATTGTTCATTAACCCTGTCGCTGCGCAACCCGAGATTTTCTCGGGCATGCATTTTTCCGTCTAATTAATCCTCCTTGATTATTCCCACCAGTTATTATTATTTTTTTTTTTTTCTAAATTTTGCCTTATTTAATCGGCGAATTTTCCCGATTAAATTAGACAAAAATTTTTGTTTTGAAAAACCGGTGGCAAAAGAAGCTATTTTAATTATTTTGAAGCTATTTTAATAAAACAATTACGCAACGAGAGGGTTAAGTATGAAACGTGCGATTACAAAAGGGCCAGATTATCAACGGGGTAAATTTCCACCAGTAAGGAAAAAAAAATTGCCTTATTCACGACAGTAATTTTTCATGAATTCGTTTAAATAAGACGAAAATTTCTACTAAAATTTACTGGTGGAAAATTTCCCCGTTGTTAAACTGCTCCTTTTGTAATCGGGTGTTCGATGCTTAATGACCTAATAGCAGCTGAAAAAGTGTAAAAACATGTGAAAAATTGCTAAATCAAGAAAACGCTTGCCTAGAAAATTACGCAATTTTTAAAACATAAAATATAGACTAAAACAAATATTTTAAGTTCATAACATGTAACTTATTTGAAGATATTTAATAAATTTCTGAAATTAAATATCTGAAAATATTTAATAAATTTTTAACATTATACTGTTGGAAACAAAGTATAGGGATACTTATTTATTTTGGCATTTAAAAGAAAATTTTGTCATTTATCTTTCAACAGCTAATAAATTAGGAATGAAACTGACCTGTTTACCCAGTTGTTTCCAGATGTCTTATCCAGTTAACACTAAAAAGACCGGAAATTTTACTCAAGTTTTACAAAAATATTTTTCATCGGAATTTTTATTTAAATCTGTTTGATATATTTATTTAACATTTTTATTCTTTGTATCTTTTAAACTTACTTTACAAAGAAATTTCTGGTTCGAACCGAAATATATTCATATGGTAGTGGTCAAAATGACTCCTCACGGTCTTTTTAATGTTAAGCATACCACTAGGCCACATCTTTGGAAGATTGTAAAGGGAAAGATATTGGCTTTTCGAAGTAGTGGAGCAAGTGCGTGTTATATTGGAAGAAAGATTAATAGATCCAAGACACAGCGATGAGATTTCCGACTTTTTGCATACCACTGTAATTTTAGAGAAAATATTGTTCTTTTAAATCGCAAAAATGTTCCGATTATATAAAATAACATTTTCTCTAAGATTATACTGGTATGCAAAAAGTCAGAAGTCTCATCCCTGAAGACAGTAATTTACAATATTTTGTAAATTTCCTAAAATTGTGGTAAGTCAAAAAGTGAAGTTAGACTTGTATCATTTACTGTCAGAGGGGTTATGGATACCACTAAATTCGAATAGAAATCTTCTCTTTATCTAATCGTGGAATTCTGTAATTAAATAAGGCGAAAATTATTATTCAGAAATAGTGGTATGCATAATACCTTTCTAGTTGCTCAAAAATTTAATGTTCGCCAAAAAACACATATAACCAGTCTACCGTGTGCGAAAAAAAACAATATCTTATTAAATTCGCGAGATATAAACTTAACGTGCTTTAGTAGAATTTTTCCCTGCGTTTTAGAAAGAAATAATTCCAAGCTTTCGGTACAGAAAAATAATGTCTCGTCTCCACTTTCAAACAGCATAAGAAATTAAAAGCGGGGCTCCCACTCGTTCGCTGCCATCGAAATACTCTAGGCCAGAGAACACGGTGGTGACGTCATCATTAATCGACCAACTTCTCACTAATGTTGAAATTCACACCGAAAATTTTCAATAGCAATTTTCTTTTCTTTTATTTTTGGAATATCTGCCACCTTATAAAACAACAATAACTATTTAAACATACTGGTGAGAATTCGGAATCCCTAAATAAAAATTCAGAAAGATGCGGAATGCCACAGTGTTGCTCATGAACACCACTGTCTTCATTCAATATTGAATGACTGCGACATTCATGTTGATATATTACCCGAAAACCTTTTACCAGAAGGACAATTTATAACTTCTTGCGACTATTTTTTTCAAAAGGATACTTTTTACTCATAGTTAGTCCAATTAGACGGCTCGACTGTCTTTGAAATTAATTTTCTCTGTATAATTGACACTTGGTGTCTCGATCAGTGACGTTGAATGCTATGAATAACGTTCACGGTGTCACAAATACCGGAATTAATCTGTTAAACAAAACACAGGACAGAAAAAATTCAAAACTCTTTGAGACTATAGAAAAAGAAAGCTCATAGTGCGTTTGTTATTTTACGGTTTGCTATTATACTTTTTAGCTCACAGGCTATCAAAGCCTGAGAGCTAATGTGCCCGCCCGTTCTGTATGTATGTATGTATGTATGTATGTACGTACGTACGTATGTACGTAACGCGATAACTCTTGATAAAAACATCCGATTTGCTTGAAAATTTTTTCCTAGGTTCACTGTGATAAGGCACTTCCCTGATTAGTTTTGGGAGTTCATTGGTTAAGGATAAAGGGGGGAAAACGGGGTTAGTCCACCCCCTTAATTGAGATAAATGTGTTTTTCATGCAGAATGATTCGATTTGCTCCGAATTTGGTATACCGGTTTATTATGTTAAGGAACTTCCCTGATTAGTTTTGGGGGTTCATTGGTTAAGTATAAAGGGGGGAAAAACAGGGTTAGTCCACCCGCCTTAATTCAGATAAATGTGTTTTTCATGCAGAATGATTCGATTTGCTCCGAATTTGGTATACCGGTTTATTATGTTAAGGAACTTCCCTGATTAGTTTTGGGAGTTCATTGGTTAAGGATAAAGGGGGAAAAACGGGGTTAGTCCACACCCCACCCCCTTAATTCAGTTAAATAGGTTTTTCATGCAGAATGATTCGATTTGCTCCGAATTTGGTATACCGGTTTATTATGTTAAGGAACTTCCCTGATTAGTTTTGGGAGTTCATTGGTTAAGGATAAAGAGGGAAAAACGGGGTTAGTCCACCCCCCCTTAATACAGATAAATGTGTTTTTCATGCAGAATGATTCGATTTGCTCCGAATTTGGTATAGCGGTTTATTATGTTAAGGAACTTCCCTGATTAGTTTTGGGGGTTCATTGGTTAAGGGTAAAGAGGGAAAAACGGGGTTAGTCCACCCCCCATAATTCAGATAAATGGGTTTTTCATGCAGAATCATTCAATTTGCTCCGGATTTGGTATACCGGTTTATTATGTTAAGGAACTTCCCTGATTAGTTTTGGGGGTTCATTGGTTAAGGATAAAGGAGGAAAAGGGGGGTTAGTCCACCCCCTTAATTCAGATAAATGGGTTTTCATGCAGAATCATTCGATTTGCTCCGAATTTGGTATACCGGTTTATTATGTTAAGGAACTTAACTGATTAGTTTTGGGAGTTCATTGGTTAAGGATAAAGGGGGAAAAACGGGGTTAGTCCACTCCCTCTTAATTCAGATAAATGGGTTTTTCATGCAGAATGATTCGATTTGCTCCGAATTTGGTATACCGGTTTATTATGTTAAGGAACTTCCCTCATTGGTTATTTCATTGGTTAAGGATAAAAGGGGAAAAACGGGGTTAGTCCACCCCCTTAATTCAGATAAATGTGTTTTTCATGCAGAATGATTCGATTTGCTCCGAATTTGGTATACCGGTTTATTATGTTAAGGAACTTCCCTGATTAGTTTTGGGGGTTCATTGGTTAAGTATAAAGGGGGAAAAACAGGGTTAGTCCACCCGCCTTAATTCAGATAAATGTGTTTTTCATGCAGAATGATTCGATTTGCTCCGAATTTGGTATACCGGTTTATTATGTTAAGGAACTTCCCTGATTAGTTTTGGGGGTTCATTGGTTAAGGGTAAAGGGGGGAAAACGGGGTTAGTCCACCCCCCTTAATTCAAATAAATGGGTTTTTCATGCAGAATCATTCAATTTGCTCCGAAGTTGGTATACCGGTTTATTATGTTAAGGAGCTTCCCTGATTCGTTTTGGCGATTCATTGGTTAAGGATAAATGGTTAGTCCACCACCTTAATTCAGATAAATGTTTTTTTTTTTTTTGCAAGATCATTCGATTTGCTCCAAATTTGGTATACCGGCTTATTATGATAAGGAGCTTTCCTGATTAGATTTGGAGGTTCACTGGTTAAGTATAAAGGGGGAAACGGGGGCTAATTCCCCTTCACTTATTTTTTTGAGTGGCATTATTCTTTAAAATAAGAGTATAATATACAATTAGTGTGAATATTCTGTGAGCTCAATGCCATCAGTTTATCTGGGCACTTTTCTTTTTTATTATACAAGCACTAACTCATAGCTGCCAACTTTTACGCTTTTGTGATACCACTAAAATTTCATAGAAATTTTCGCATTGTTTAATCGTGATATTTCGAAGATTAAATAAGACAATATTTACTATAAAATTTTAGTGGTAGGAAGAAAGCGTAAAAGTTGGCAGCTATGCTAACTAGATTGGTGTATCCAGCTCAAAATTTAGTAAGAAATACTACTGGAATCGAAACCCAATCCGGCACCTCTTAACGAACCACTCTCCAACATACACATATCTATCTACTTATTTATCTGTCTATTGATCCATCAATATAGGGGAGACTAGGGACGGTTGACCATACGGGAGGCTTGACCCATCCATCAATTTTCATATTTAAAAGAATTTCAGAGTTTTATCAATAGAGTCAACCAAAGCTAATGGAATGCTCAAACAACAGTCTTCGTTTCATAGAGATAATCGTAATAGGAGTGGAAAAAATCAATTGTGAGGGTTTTCAAGCTAAAAGTTGTGTTTTTTAGAAATATTTTGTAAGCTTTTTTCAGATAAATTATATCATAAAAATTTAAGTAAGTAGGTTTAAAGTAATGCTAAAATATCGAGCTTTCATTCCAGGTATAAAGATTGTACAGAAAGTTAGGCTTAACAGAACAATGTGTTAGTATTTAGAAAAGGTCTATGTAGGGAGGCTTGACCCAGTCAATGTGAGGGAGGGTTGACCAGATGCTCAAGGCTCCCTTACTTAAGTCGTTTTGGAAATATTTTTATTATACACTGTGCATAATGAAAAGTTAATGGTTATATATATATAAAATAATGTAGATTTATTCTATGAAGCTACAGTAAAATGGTGTGATGGAAAAGAAAATGTTTAACCCTTTACGGCGCGGTGTCCTTAAAAAAGGACCCATAATTTTAATTCCAAAACTGACAAACGGCACCAAGAATATTTAACTAAAATTTTCCTTTTATAATATACATGAAAATAAGAAAGTTCACATTTTCTAATAAATTCGTTTATAAATTGCGGTGTCAGTCCATTATTTCATCAGTTTATAAACGAAATTACTCCACGCCGGTAAGGGTTAAAACTGACTAAGGAAAGATGGGAAAAATTGCTAGAAAATGGGAATGTTGATAGGAACTTTTTTCCATCTAAATATTACTTACAATAGGTAAATAGAAACAGTGGGGAAGACTATATAAGACTAGAAAGGATGAAAGCAGCAGTCTTAACCCTTTCAAGGCCAGTGGTATGTTTATAAAACCACTGAATTTTAATTCCGAAACGTCACAATAGCACCAGAATTTTGCTAAATTCTTTCCCATTTAATATGCACGTGAACTATAGCCTTTTTCCCATTTCGAAATAAATTTGTTCATAAATTCCCGTGTCAATCATTTATTTCAACATTTTAATTTTGAAAGTATTTACTTTGCCGCTTAAAGCTTTAAATCATGTTAATGATAAGTTATGTGCTCTTGCGGCTGCAAAAGAACATAGCATCGATCAAAAAACATTAGGAAGGTATGTAGACAAATTTCACTAGGGTGAATACAGTGAGATGAAGCCAAACTTTGTGACAACTAAAGTTGTCATGTCGAGTGTCACAAAAAATAGGACAAATAGATGAAAAAAAGTGGGATAGTGCCTCCTAAATCCGGACATAATAACATGAAGCAGATTGAAAATGGAACCTGTTTCTAACAGAATACTGCCTTAAATGTTAAACTTTCATTTTCCCTGCTGTACAATTATACCTGCTCAGACAAAAACTTTTTTAAAACAAAATTTTTCTCCTCTGCGATTGCGTTTCGACAAGTTTGTTTAAGCATCATATTTTTAAAATATATATATTTCTTTATAATAATTAAAGCATGTAGCATAAAGATATTTTGATTTTTTTAAACTGATATTATTCCTCTTCACAAATATTGCAATATAAAACAAAGTGGGTCAAGCCTCCCATGTAGTGGGTCAATACTCCTATATGTGGGGAGCCTTGACCCATTATTTTTTTATGATTAAAATCAATCATTTTTCAAATATCTTATATGTTACACTTATGTAGCAATTTTATTTTAATAACTGATTGTATAACGAATAAAATGATACATAAAACTTTCTTCTACGTTCAATATTTAAAAAATAAAAAATCATTTTGTAAAAAGTGGGTCAACTCTCCCTAATCTCCGCTATATATATATAATTTAACATATTTTCGATAGCTTTAATAATGTTTTCTCTTTTTTACTTTTTCAGATTTCTATTTATTCAGCCTTTTTTCAACGATTCACGTTTTTTTTTCTTTGTTCCCCTTTTTGCCCTTCTTAGGCGTCTACTTTCGCTTCCATCTTTTTGATGTGTGTTAGACTAAACCTTATCGGGATTCCATCAGCTTTTGACATATTTATTACTGTCGGATTTTTTTTCTATAATCTTCTTTAAGCATGTCATCTCTCCATATTATTAATATCAGGAAGTTTAAAATAGCTTTCAAAACCTCCTGAATTAGATAACGAGAGTCTATTTTTCTTAAAAATAAAACTATGAAATGCAAATAAATTTTAGCTTTTAATATTTTTTATGATATCAGTTGGGACATTAATGTGTATCAAAAAGGTATATTGCAACTTAATTATGGCATTTTATTCGGAAAGGAGAACATGAAGGGAATTATTCTTAGCATTAACAATTTATTGAAATATCCAATTTTGTCGTCTGACGAATCTTTTAAGAAGTCTATTAATAAAATATAATAAATTATGTTTAAAAAAAAAGATCTTCAGATATTTTTCCAAACGAAAAGCCACCAAAATATTTGCCCGATGATACTCGTTGTACAGTCGTGGAAAAAAAAGTAAACACCCCCTACTAACTCTGCAACTAATTGTAACAGAAAAAAATTGCAGGTACCAAATGATTGGAAATAAAGTCTACTTTTAAATGATGTATATAAAATTTGCTTAGGGGGCCATCTACAAATAAAAACTAGACCAAACTTTTTTTTTCAATGCAATACCCAATTTTGACAATATACTTTAAATTATCGACTCAAACTATGCCTAGAAATGAAATTTCATGTCATTCGGAAGATACGTTTTTGAATTATAAACATTCAAAATTTCCCAGCTTCTAATGTTAAATAACATTTTCATATTTTTATTAATATCGCCTGAAATTATAATCCTAATGTCATAATTTTTTATTTGATTATAACTCTAAAGAAAAAAAACATAAATACATTGAATTTGTAATTAAAAAAATTTTATATTATGAAATATGAAATCAATATTCGAAAAATATATGAAATGCAACCTACAAATTTTTTGACAGATTTATATTTATTATGTCCTATTTTATGCAAATTTTCATATTCAAATTTTTCTTACAAGTATTTTTCGAATTATGAGTAAAAAACATCCAAATGACGGTTTCGTCTATGATTTCCAGAGAAGTATAATTTGAAAAAAATATGTTTTACTCATTTTAATCAGGCATTTGTACTGGAAATAGACGAAACACATTAATCGAGTGAGATGTTCATATTGGAAAAAAATAATAAATTATTAGAAGTGACATAGTCCTTCTGTAGCATTTCAACTATCGAATACCGAACTTCAATTTGGATACAGCCCCTAAAATATGCTCATTTAAAAAAAAATATTTCTCTGAAACTAACCATACGAATGTCATAAAAATTTGGATTTAGGCAAATTGAAGAGTGTAGAATCAATTTATGGTGTCAAACTTGCGTACTGCTATTGAAGAAAAACAAAGTTTGTGTTCGTTTACATACACTGTATGACCAAAGTTGACCGGCCACTTGCGATTTTAGACGTTTTGTTAAATATCTAGAAAAATACATGATGAATTAACCTTAAACACCAGGTGTGTAAACAGAGTAGTACAGGTCATACATTTCCGTGAGGATTTTTTTCCCGTAACCCAATAGGGGACCATCAAGAAATTGAAAAAGAACGAATATCTTTTGGATAACGCTGTAAAAACTAATGTAGCAAAAGCGTTCAAACTGTAGATTATGATTAAGTGGTTTATTGTAATAATTTGGGTTCATTTTTATGAGGATAGCATGTATACTCGAAGAGAAATTCAGGTTTTCATAAAAACACTCATTTTTTGCCCAGTTTTTTGCTTATAATTTGCAAAGTTTTTAATATAAAAAAAAGTTCTTTTCAGAAAATATGACAAACGACATTGTACACAATACCCTGTAATTGGAATTAAAATATAGAAAAAATTGTATGAAAAATGAGCAGGTTTACTAAATAATTTTTCACTGCGCATGCCCGAACGCAATCAAAACATAATGCGCATAATGTGTTAGCTAAATGTATACATCAACTTTTGTAAAAGTCTCAAAAACATAGCTTGAAAATTCTGAAAATTACCGTTGATAGACTAAGCTATGCCAATATAGCATACACAATATTGCACTCACTATTACATTTGGATACAACCCCTCATCTTTTTGCCTCCTTTTAGGAATAACGGACTTTGAGCTTATTCTATCAGCGATAATTTTCAGACTTTTCAAACTATGTTTTTGAGACTTTCACAAAAGTTGCTCTATACATTTAGCTAACACACTATGTAAATTATATTTTGATTACATTCGGGCATGCGCTGTGAATCATTATTTAGTAAACGTACTCATTTTTCATACAGTTTTTATTATTTTTTAATTCTGATTGCAGGGTATTGTGTACAATGTTGGTTTTTATATTTTCTGAAAAGAACATTTTTTATGTCAAGAACTCTACAAATTATAAGCAAAAAATTTGGCAAAATTTGCGACTCTTTTTATAAAAACTTTAATTTCTCTACGAGTATACATACTATCCTCATAAAAAGGAACACATTTTATCACCAATAAGGCACTTAATCACAATCTTCAGTTTGAACGCTTTTGCTACATTAGATTTTACAGCGTTATCCAAAACATATTCGTTCTTTCTTAACTTGTTGACGGTCCCCTATGGGACCGTCAACAAACCCTATGCCACCCCTACCGCCAACAAGCATTCAAACCCTATGGGGTTTTGGGAAAAACTCCTCACGGAAATGTATGACCTGTACTATTCTGTTTACACTCCTGGAGTTTCAGGATAATTCCTTATGTAGTTTTCTAGATATTTAACAAAACGTCTAAAATTACAAGTGGTCGGTCACCTTTGGCCAAATAGTGTAGATAGACTCTAAGCAAATTTTATATACATCATTTAAAAGTAGACTTTATTTCCAATCGTTTGGTATTATTAACGTTCTTCTACAATAATTTTTTGAGGAGTTAGTAGCGGTGTTTACTTTTTTTTCCGCAACTGTACATGTTTTGAAACATGAAAATTTATTTTGCTTTGATGTGAAATTTTAGGTAGAATTTTATTTACCATCATTCATAAGAAACAAAACAATAAGTATGTTTTGTGTATATACATAGTATCACAAAAAAGTAATATAACATTTAATATAATGTAAACACGCTCTAATTTTTTACTTCTTGGTGATAATCAGTGAACGTAAATTGAAAACTTTTCAATAAAATGAGGGAAATACAGGGCTCTCTGTGGTCCGCTTTTTGAAAACCAGGAATTTTTAAGAAAAAAAATTCGAGTTTGCTTTTTGCCACTATTGCAACAAAAAACGCCTTCCGCGGAGAGTTTCGACGGAAATTATAACAGGAGATTTTTCTTTTTTAAAAAAGTGGTGTTCATAAAACGAACCAAGTGGGAACCCTGGGAATAGGATTATGTTGATGAAATATTCTGCTCATGGATTTTCAAAAAGTTACATTTTTAAAAAATTTTACGATCTTCAAGACAAAATTGTGAAGTTAGAAAAATATTATTTTTAATCGAACAAGTTCATCGCAAAGAAATGCACGTATCTAAATTTAAAATTAATGATAAGGGGGTTAAAATGGCGTAGGGAAGACTAGGTATGTTTAACCCAATTTTTATTAAAATTCTGGTAATTTGTGTTTGAAATGCAAGGCATATTATTTTCCGCATACAAATAGCTTATTATTTATTATAGCTTTTTACAGGATCAAAATTTTTAAAATACAATATATTTGTTTTAATTATTTTTCACAAAGAAGTAAACTGAATCAATCCTCCCGCTTCACGGATTTTTTACCTCTATGAGTGATTTTTTCACAAGAAATTTTATTTTATAAAACGTAAATTATTTTTGTACGGTATTTACTATTGTCTTTTACTAAATAAAATGTTTGGCACGAAAGGCATTTATTTGATCTGGCCATTGGAATGAGGTATCTCAATATCTTATGGGGCAGATTTACTGAATCTCCACGATCGCGAAATCCCATGTTAATATATTAGAAAACTTAAAAGCCTGTTTACGCATTACCTTATATAAGGTTAGTTGGGGACCCTGGGCCATGATTTTACAATGTGACTCTGGAGCTTCTGACAATTCAGCTTCAAAAAGCTAATGTTCATTTGAATTAAAGTCTGAACTTCTGTAAATATGTTCAGTTAGGTTCTTCTATCAGACAGAAATGCTCAAAATTACATTTTAATATTTAAAAATATAAAAATATGCATATTTCATATTTCTTTCCTCATGGGTCCAGTTGCCCCATAAAAATGGAATAAGTGGAACAGGAGGGTCTATGTTCCACACGCATTTATTTTTTTTTCATATGAAATATCATGTCCTGTTTGAAAAAGTGTAATGAACTTAATTTTAAACCAGGCAGATCATGTAAATTATGTGTCAATAAAGAGCGTTGCAAGGGAAGCCTTTGCTGTCAATGCGTCTAAAAAAAGCACTAAAAGTGAAAATATTAGATTTATTTATACCAAAAACATAAAAATTAAGTAAGTACTTACCGGGTGTCTCAAAAATGACTGATGGATTTTAAAATTCAATAACTTTCAAACGGTGGCAGATGTTAAAAAAATTCTTACAGGAGGGTTATGGTATGATGTCAGGAGTTTTTGTACTGTGATTCTTGACTTTAGTTCGAATTTCAAACAATAGATGGCGCTGAGAGCAATAGGCACTCAGTCCAGACCTGATTTTTGGTACTTCGGGATCCATTCAATACAATTTAATCTCTTTTTTTCGCATGGAAGAAGTGAAAGGTCGAAAAATCGAGTCTGTATTTTGTGGTTATTGCTTGAATCGCCATATGTGGTTGCTATTGGTAACTAAAACTGAGAATCGCAGCATAAAAACTCCTGGAATCTTACATAACACTCCTGCAGGAATTTTTTAAATATCTGTCACCGTTTGCAAGTTATGGAATTTTAAAATCCATCAGTCATTTTTGGGACACCCGGTATGTACTTTAATATAGGTAATAAGTATAAATGTGACATGGGTATTTTAAGGAAAAAAATAGCTAGGTAAATCTATGAACACACTGCTACGTAAGTACTTTATCTGTATCTAGGAGTCGCATTATATAGGGAAAATTTTATTGTTCCTACCAGAACCTTTAATGAGTTACCTTCATGATCATTTTATTTAACATATTCTAAACAAAGGTGCGATGAAGATATTATTCTCAAAATAGTGGTCGGAACAATAAAAGTTTCCTTATAGAATGCGACCCTTGTATATCGTACAATTTCAAGGTTTGGCTATCTCGCTTTCAGGGGCAAGGTACTTGCATTCGTAAAATGTTGAAATAATTTACAGACACCAGTATTTACACGAGAATTTATTTGTAAACAAGTAAAAGTATATTTTCGCGTACTTAGTAAAGGTGAAATTTTCATTATAAAGTTCCGGTGCTAATCTGGCAATTATGAATTAAAATTATGTGATGTCATAACGGCATCACCGCCTCTCAAGGGGTCAAGAAATTTGGTTTGATACCATTCAATATGCTTTTTTAAAATTTTATTACGTAATTTTAATAAGGTATTCTATAATTTTCTTTATTGTGAGCAAAAATCAATGGAGAAATTTACTTCCCGTTGTAAGAGAAACTCAAAAAAATTATTTATAACTATTGGGGTAACTGGATCCAGCATGGCCGAGTTACACCGGATACATATCCCAGTTACCCCATTCTTGAAAAATTTATGGGGTAACTGGGACACCGGGCTTACATTTGAAACATGAACTAAATATATATAGATACCTAATAATATTAACGTAGTTATATGCCTAATCTTTAAAAAAAAGATTGTTTAATAAAAGGTCTTACAGTATTTTAATAAAAAGCCGAGGAAGTTCAACTAAATGGACGTTGTTTTTTAAAAAAGAAACGTTAATTTTCCACAACCTATCACAGCAAAGAGAGAGTTATGATTGAGTTGACACACATTGTTTTAGGAAGTAGAGGTTAAGGGGCATTGTTCACAAAAGCTGAAACTTAAAATACCTCAACGGTTTTTTATAAAATAGCCTATGGCCCAGTTATCTCGTGGGTCCAATTACCCCAACTAACCTTAATTATTAACACGTTCACACCGGCGTGGTGGGTCACACTCCACTGTCTCAGAGTTGTCAAATCTCCGGCTTTTTGCACACCACTGTTATTTTAGAGAAAATGGTGTTCCTTTAAATCGCCCAAATGTTCTAATTAAATAAATCAACATATTCTGTATTAAAATAGTGGTAACCAAAAAGCCGGAGACTTGTCAGCGCTGAGACAGTCGGGTGTGACCCACCGAGCCGGCGTGAACGTATTAAAATAGTTTCTACCCTCAGAAAGTAGACTTTAGATGCTCACGTTGTGCGTTTTTGAAAATTAGGCAGCTATGCAAATGGCTGAAAACAAGATTAACTAGCAGAAAAGGCCTCTAATATGCTTCCATCTCGTGTTTATCAGCATTTATTTTATATATATATATATAACAACATCAGTGCGTCAAATGTCAACTAGTTTAAAAAATCTCCAGTTTCCCCTATGCAGCTTTTTCGTACTATTTAAAGGCTTTTTCGTCAGTGAAAATAGAGACCATTCAAAAGTTTATGATAGTATTATTTTCACTAGGGGTCTTCAACCTGTGGCCTGCGGGTCACCAAATTATTTTAGAATAAAAAATTTCCTTATTTAATGACAGAAACTTGCGATTAAATAAGACGAAATTTGCCGTTTGGAATTCGTGGTGGACTTTCGTGTAAAAGAGCTTACGATCCCTTTATTAGGCAAAAATATGTTATTAAGTGTGGTAAAATTGCATCATAAATACACAAGTAAAATTTTACGCAAGCAGAAATAATGAAAGAGAAAACTGAGTTTCAAATCCTAGAAACATATTTAAAAATAGAAATTCACAAAGTATTTTTGAAGTTTGTTTTCTGTTATTTCCAATATTTAACTATGATCTTCTAATAACACTGGTCAACAAATTTGAACTTTTGGTCTTTCACAAAACGAAATCAGTTGTTTCTTATGCGGTTTTTTGTGTTGCTTTCAAATCTGGTTTCAGATTTACTCCAGCAAGCCTTGTTTTTCAGATACACAGCTCAAAACAATTAGGAGAGCACATGGTTTTAACGAAATTACGCAAATATTTACACCGATAAGTAACGTAAAATAAAACATCCATAATTTAAAGTGTTGTAGAAAACAGATAAAGAAAACTTTACATGTAAATTAAAGTTTATGACGTCAAAAACTAGAAAAAGGAGATAAGTGCAGAAATTGGGATTTTGCAGAAACGTCTGTTTCACTGCCTCAATTGTAAAATTCAATTGTTCAGCTTCTGTTTTGAGAAAAGGTGGCTTGAAAATGTCACAACAACATGATTTACGGCAATCCATGACTTGGCATGTTATCGGGACAGTTGAATTTGGGAAAACGCAACGAAGAGTAGTGGACGCTGTTGGATTTGCAAGAAGTGTCCATGAAAGGCTGTGGAATCGATTCCAAGACACATGGAATGGAAGTCATCGACAAGTGCAAGGTCGAAAATGTGCTAACACAGAAACTGATGACCGATATATCCTGTTAACAGCTCGTCGATACGGAACGGACAATGCAACTCAACTGCAAACACAGTTCTTCTTGGCCACAGGACGAAGGGTGTCCAGCCAAACAGCCCGAAATAGGCTTCATGAGGGTGTTCTCCAGGCACGTAAGCTAATGGTCTGTATTCTGTTGACCTCAAGCCACTGTGTGGCCCAAAGAAGGTGGGGAACTGAACATCGAGTTTGGAGGCCACGTTGTTAGAGCCAAATTCTGTTTACAGAAAAATCCCGATTCAGTCTGGATGTGACATCTGATGTGTTTTAGCATGGAGAGAAAGAGGCACTCAAAATAATCCCACATTAGATCGTGAAAGATCACATTACAGACGAGGTGGGTTGATGCTATTGGCTGGAATCAGCATAGGTGGACGTACGCGCCTGCATATAATTCGGAATGACACTTTGACGATCCGAAGTTATGCAGTCGAGGTACTGAGACCTCATGTCGTATTTTATGTTGCAGAAATTAGTGATCTCTTTTTTTCCATGCATGATAATGCCAAACTTCATACAGTTTGTCTTGTGGAAAACATGCTTGAAGCTAAAACAATAGAGCGTATGGAATGATCAGCATGCTCTCCTGACCTAAATTCGATCGAGCATGTGTGGGACAAACTCAAACGATGCATTGCTGCGAGACCGAGTCCTCCATTTTACTGTCCGGGACATGGAGATTGCAATTCTTGAGCAGTGGAACAGTATTCACCAAGTCTTATCGATAACCCCATCGCATCCATGTAAAACAGGTGTGCAGCAGTCTTGGGTGTTCGAGGAGATCACACGCCATATTAAAAATTTTGCATCATTTCTAAACAATACTTTTTTTTTATCATTTACATGAAAACATATTGTTGCCCTAAACCATCTTTTCATGTTCTTTTGAATTTTTTCATAGAACAAATGCTCCCTTACAATTTTTTTTGCGTCTTTTTTTCTGTATTGCGCATTGATACACGTGTACTATTCATTTTGTGCCCACACATGGCTGTCTTGCACTCTTCTCTTCACTTTTTTGCTTGCTCCCCTAATTGGTTTGAGCAGTATATTTACATATTTCGATTTATCCAAGTTTAGTCAATTTTGTGCAATTATATGCAAATTTAAGGCATAAAGCATTATCAGACTGGCTTTTTTTTTTAAGTTATGATTACTGCCTAGTTTACTTTACAAAAATGTTGTTTCTGGGATTATACTGACATGTGACCGTGACACATTGTGCCTAGTTTGCCTATTTTTCATTTTTTCTCATAATATTTCCTGGCGTCCAAATATTTCTGTCACAGGAGTACGCAAATATGTTTCTAAACCAGGTTTTTTAGCTGATTTGAAATTTGGTATCTGTTTTTTTTCTATCACGTCTAATATTTGAAAAAAGTAATTTTTTTTTTCGTTGAAAAAGATAGAATTCGCTTTTTATGCTACTTTGTGATGTACAGTCGTGGAAAAAGAAGTAAACACCACCTACTACTCCTCAACAAATTATCGCAGAAGAAAGTTACTGGTACCGAACGATTGAAAATAAAGTCTGCTTTTAAATGATGTATATAAAATTTGCTTAATTGGCCATCTACATAATAAAACGAACTATAACTTTGTTTTTTTAATAACAGTATACAATTCTGGCAGCATAATTGAACTCTACACCATTCAATTAGCCTAAAAAAAATTTTTATGCAATTCGTACGATAAGTTTCGGAGAAATTATTTATTTTAAAACGAGCGCATTTTTAGGGCTGTATCCAAATTGAAGTTCAGTACACCATTGTTAACCGAGAGAGCCCTCTTCTTGATCAACGTATTCTCAGCACCACTCACGCAGTCAATGAAACCTGCTAGATTACAGGATAGCATAAGAAATTTCAAAATATCTAGTCACTTCTATCATAGACCAGTGTTGTCAGATGGGCTACTTTTTTTAATTCAGATTCTTGATTGGCACCCCTTTTTTTGAAATTGTAAAATACGGCTTGTTTAATGACATATTAATTAAGGCGAGAACAAACGGAATTTTACCGTTTCAAATAAGTGGCGGCAGTCAAGAAATCTGAATTTTAAAAAAGTAACCCACTGGCAACGCTGTCATAGACGGGCCCTACCAGTGGTCGAGAAGTTCTGCTCTCGAAGCTGATTGACGGGAGGTGCTGTTTTCGAACCCAATCGCGCCCGTCGTCCGAATCGTTCGAAGTTTTCGTGGTTTTCTTCGAACCTTGGATTTCCAAGTGCAAATACGGGTTAGATTCCCTTAGAAAGACACCCACGAAGCCCCTCCCCCTTAGGGCCCATATCTCTCGTGTTGATAATTGGCCGTCATAAACACAAACCAAATCTATCATAGACGGTCCCTTAAACCATCATTTTGCCGTTTTTTAAGCGTAATTTGAAAATTACTTGGAAGAAAAATGTGAAATTTTAGATTTCCATAAAGCAGGACTTAATAAATCTAAATCTATAAAAAAAATTGTAGGATGCAATTCATAATTTTTTCGAATATTAATTTCATAATTCATATCATAAAATTATAAAAATTGCAAATTCAGCGTAATTATGTTTGGGTATATCAGCATTATTGCTACACAAAAAATTAGCACATTAGGAGCATAATTTCAGGAGATATTAATAAAAATATGAGAATGTAATTTAACATTAGAAGCACTAAATTTTGAATTTTTATAATTCAAAAAATTATTGAAATCACTTACAATTTGGTGTCTAGGCATAGTTTGAACCAAAGATTTGAAATTTCTCGTTAAAACTGGGTATTGCCATTGATAAAAATGAAGTTTGGATTCGTTTTAATATGTAGATGGCCCCCTAAGCAAATTTTATATACATCATTTAACAGTAGACTTTATTTCCAATCGTTCGGTACCAATAACTTTCGTCTACGATAACTTATTGAGGAGTTAGTAGGGGATGTTTACTTTTTTTTTTTCCACGACTGTACTTCAACTATTTCGGATAGATTCTACTACTTTTTTCGATTTTTTACGATTATATGAATTGTTGTTTATGTCTCTGATTAGAATATGACATTGCTGACCCTTATGACAATGAGTTACACCCCCTTAAAAAGCATCTTGTATTCAACATATGTTAATATCGTAAAAAAATAGAAATTAATTTTACTCAAAAGCTAGACGTGATATAAGGAAACAGATTGCAGATTTGAGAGCAGCATACAAATCTAGCCTAGAAAAACATTACATCAACTGTGTGGCAACTGCTTTAACCCTTTATCAACTAACGGTACTTATAAGTACCATTAAAATAACTTGTTATAAAATAATTTATACATCGATTAGTTGTAATACAGTTTAGAATGAGTTATAGATACATTACTTTATCTTGTTCCAAAAGAATTATTGGTTACACAAAACAAAAATATTTTTAAAAGGATGATTTCTTTTGCCTTTGCATCTTTTCAGCTTTCTTGGCGTTTAGAAGGGGGGGGGGATTTTCAATTCGGAAATATTTCTATATTTCTATTGTAAGAACATTATATTTGTACATTTCCCAATTCTACAAAATACTAAGAAAAATATTTAAAATAAAAGATTTGAGTGGGCTTATAAATATTGCAGAAAATCCCTATAAATTCAAATTTAATTAATTCTTCTAAATCCTTCAATCCTTCTAAAATCCTTCCAAAATTTATTAAATGATTATGTAAATCTTCTAATGTAGTTCAAAAATCCGCGCAAAATACTTTAGAAGATAACATTTTCATGAATTCATAATTTAGTACATAAAGGGTTAAAGCAAGTTTTAAACTTTAAAAGGTAAGCTTTTTTACCACAAAAAAGTTTATATTTTCATAAACTTAAACATGCAAATTTCTCAAAAACTGGACCAGAAAAACGGAAAGCATATTCAGAATCAGAGCAAATAACTTATCTAGAATCAACTAATTTCAGTTCTGTGAAAGAACCATTGTTAGCCATTGTAAACCTTCTAGAAATATTTTAACCCCTTAACGGTCGCATTAAATTACGGTTTAAAAATTCAAATTGCTTATTGGCACCACTTTTTGAAAAAGAAATATTCTTCTTATTTAATGTTCGATAAAATGATACCATAATAAAGCCAAATACACTATGATAAAAGTTTTGGGAATCAAACAATCTGAATGAAAGACACAGCCCGTGAATATCACGGGAGAGAGAATTAAGGGGTTAAAGTTCTTCGTCACCAATATTATTAAAAACATCAAATATCTTTTGTTTAAGGTCAGCTGCCTATGTATTATCGTTTGGGGCCATTTGACAATAATCTTCATGATAGATTTGAAGAATATTTGCAATAGAAATGTAGAACGAAAACTTTTTGGAAATAGTGTTTTTAAAAATATTAGTAGTGCGATCCCTGCCATTTTTCCCGAGATAAAGTTTCAACACAAATTATCGCCAGTCCTAGGGTTTCGTTCATCTCACGAAACCCTTATAGCCTGTCCGTCCGTCCGCCCGTCACAGGCTCGAAAGCTATTTAAGATACAGACTTCATTTTATTTTATTTATTTTTTTTTTTTTTTACATAGAGCTGAATACCCTTGTCACACCCAAAATGATAAAACTTTTGAAAGAGTCTTATCTTATTAGAGTTTTTATGAATTCGAACATTTCAGCGGTATTATATAATCTTAATTTCAGCAATTCATTCCTAGAAGTATTCGTATAGCCCAGTTGGTAAGATCAACGGGTTGGTATGCAGATAGTTGTGAGTTAAAATTAACCATATTAAAAACGGAGTTGCTTTGAATTTTTTTTCTTAAATTTGTAAATATTTTAACGGAATTTCTTTTTAAAAATAAATTTGCGAAGTATTGTGTGCAGCCCCTCCGAAAAAAAAATAAGAAGGATACACCCTAAATAAACATAATTAAACTGATTAATGCCAGAGGAATACATATTGGATTCTCCCGATTCTTTTGTTTGATGCTGCCATCTACTGGCAATTATTTCAAATAATACACCTCTTACGGACAATTTTTTTTCAAGTTATCTATATACATTAATGAGGAATAGAAATGTTTTTTATTTCGAATTTTAATAAATGTTAACATCCTTTTATGGCGCCATCTAGTGAGTGTTTGGAAAGTCAAAGAAATAATATGGTTTATTTTCTGAATTATTTGAGCATTTTAAATATGTTTTAAAGAATTTTTTGCTTTTAAAAATGTTAGATTTTATTTATACCTCCAGTAAATTTTTGAAATTGAGGAATTTGAAAATATTCGGATTTTTTTTTTTTTATTTAAATAATTTTACTTGAAAATTTTAAATTTGATTAAAATATATTTTTTTAATTATTTTAAAATTAAATTTATTAGTGTTGCCATTTAAATAAGACTTCAGTAATTGCAGATTAACAATTTTGATTTATTAATTTAAGGATAAAGTGTTTTAAAAGACATATTAAACGGAACCCTCTTTACGATCTGCGATCATACTTACCATTTGTTTTTCTTTTGTAGTTTCACATAGATTAAAATTTTTATTTTGGTATGACCTGATTCAATTTCAATTCAAAGTCAATTTTTAATTAAGCATAATAAATTTTTAATTAATACACAGTAAAATAATATGTGTTAATCAATAACAGCAAGTAAAAAAAGTATTACAGGTGCTTTACTGTAGTATTTTACTTCTATCAGTTTAATCCCTTTTTTATAACTAAATGAATGAGCATATTATAGAACCAGTTGGAAGATGATTCCTAAAATAAAACTTAAAATATATTTTTATTGAAAGGAAGCAAGATCTTAAAAAGTACAAGCTTATTTTGTTGTCTAATATAGATAACTATCACAGAATTGGCTTTTTTATTTTGAGCAGATTATATAATTTTTGTTAATAAGTTTGTATTATTGGAAAATTTTCAGCTAAATCATTAATGCGTCTTCAAATTGGCCAGCTTTTCTATTTTTATACAGTAAAAATTCAGATACAACTTCTATCTGGTGGATGTGAACAAACTACAAACATTAAAAAAAAACTCTTCATATCATACTGTATAATCAATTTAGTTAATCAAACAGGCTTTCAGATCTTTCAAAACGATGTAGATTCAGACATAATAAAAATGTAAACATATATACAATTATGTTACATATTAATTTGTAGACAAAAAAAAAAAATCAGTTTTCAGCATTTTTCTTAAAAAATCCAGGTTTTTTGCCCGTTTAAGAGATTTAATAAAACCTGCCTAGGTTTTTTTTAAACCTTTTTTTATAAACCTATCGGTGTAGCCGTATTTATGTTTTTATGTGAAATTATTGTTAACATTTTCTCATATATCGAAATCGATTTGAAGTTTAAAATTTATATGTGTGGTATTTGATGTTTACTCTCGATATAGGCAAACGCCAAATGCTATTATATTCGGAAAAGTAAAAACTGTATAAGATTTAAAATGTGGTTTTAATTGTTGAGGAAAAATAATAAGATCAGTTTGCGAAAGTATTTTAAAACTATAATAAAACGAATTTAACTGCTGTGACCGCAAATTAAGAATAATTTAAAAATATCGAACAGAATGGTTGAAACGGGTAAATGATATGTAAAAGTTAAATTATTCTGTAAATGATTGGGAATTTGAAAGGTTAGAGTGAAATGGGGGGAAAAAACTCTTTTGTAAAGGAAATCAAGGAAGTATACCTTGCTTTTCATTATCACGTTTAATGTTTTTTTTTTGTTTTTTTTTCTAAAATTAGAAGCTACTTTTCAGAAATGTTGAAAAAAAGATTCAATTAGTTTGACGATTTTATTTCTCGTTATTTAATAAATAGAAAACCGTGACAAAAGTCAAGTTAACAACTATATTATAAAATAAGAAAAATCAGACGATGAAAAAAAGGCACCTTTTTATTTAATGAAAGCACTAAAAATACATAAAAGATAAATAGTTTTCATTGATACCTGTTTCGTTAAATAAAATAAATGAAAAATAGTTTGAAATATATTCGTTGAAATGATTACATATATTTTGAAATTAGTATTTAAATTTTGTTTGTAATACTTAACACTGATTAAGAAATTTAATTGTACTTCCATCTATATTTTCACCAGAAGCTTTTAATAGAATTTTTCGCCTTATTTCAACGCTGAAAGTTATATTATGTTTTGTTTCATTTCTTTATATTTAAAAATGGAATAAAATATATAATGTTTTTTGCAGTTAAAAAAAAAAAAAAAAAAAAAAAAAAGTCCGTGAACTTACCCTCTTTCCCCTAATGAAAAAATTTAACATATTAAGAAAAAATTAATTTGATGCGTAAAACCCTCAAACGAAGCAGAAATATTTTATATAAGCGATGTTAAAATAAAATGCGAGAATTTGGATACTTCAAAATTATATTGGCAAATATAAAATAAAATATAATGCCCTTAACCATTTAACCCTTTTAGGAAAAAAGCACTTCTCCTGATAAATTGATGAAATAATCGAGTGAAACAAGAAATTATGATCAAATTTGTTTGAAAATAAATAAAAGCTTTTCTTCGCGTTTTTTATGCCAAAAACTTTTATTAAACTAATCTGACTGTTATTTGGCAGTTTTAAATTAAAGTTAAGTGCTCACGCTATGCAAACACTGTCCATGAAAGGGTTCAGAGGCAACGTACTTTTGTGCAAAAATGTTGAAATTATTAAATGATACCATAATTTACGAAAAAATTCATTTCAAAACAGAAAAAAAAAACTTTTCAGCACGCACATTGGAAAATCAAAATTCCGATGCAATCGCGGCATTTAAGGATTAAAATTAAATTGTATAAATAATATACCATGGTTCGTACGGGTGCTTGAATTTTCCGAGTAAGAAATTCTCCAGTACCAGTATTCTTTTTTATAGAAAATCTCTCCTGAAATACGGCGAAATTTCGTCCGTTTAAACTAAATTTTTTTTCTATAAAGAAATTCTGATATTTGGCCTTGAAAATAACGTACCTGTACGAACCCTGTATACCACTGTATAGTAAAAAAAGTATTCAAACCCTTCAAATGTTCAAATCTGCTGCCAAAAGTGTTTTTAAAATGTAATCATTCATACCTGAAATATTATTTTTTTGTGCATATTAAATTATTCTAAAATGCAAGAGCTCCTTTTGAAAAAATATCTCTAAAACGTAAGATACTCTTCATCTATTGCACGAAAATTTAGTCAAAAAAATTTCAAAATTCCAGGAGCACTTTTAATGTGCATAATTGAGCTCTCTCCCCTCTATAAGCAGTAAAGTGTTAACATTTTAACCACCATCTCAAATTGATAAATTTTCCCCCAATATGCACGTCAAAAAAAAAAAAAAAAATTCTTTTTGAGCAACTAATTAACCAGGTCATATTCTAATAGCTTATTGAGCAAAGAAAATTTCTCTAAAATTATATAAATCAAGCCATATTCTAATTATTCATTAAACATAGAAAAAACATAATAATAAATAAGGTGAATTTAATTTAAAAAATCAAAAAAACCCGAACTAATTAATTATTTCTCATCAATGTAAAACTACCTTTTATATTTCTTACCTATTTTTTTATTTACTTGTATTGATGACTTTTAAGTTGTGTTTAATTGTTAGTTCCTATCTATAAACACTGTTTTGATGAGGCCTTATAGATGTCTATGATGGTTAGAGTTGCTGTAAAGCTAGAGATCCTACCTACACAACTTCCAAGTTGTATAATATTTAAACAGAGTTTCTGACTGTAAAATAGCCAACGAAACATCGTCTTCATTTTGAAAGACCTATCCAATGATATGCCACCCAATAGGGTGCGTAACATTTTTTTCGTCTCTACCGCCATTTTGTATTTTACGGCCGCCATTTCGAATTTATAAAAACAAAACCTATCCTATAACTATCAGACAATTAAGACGAATCGATAGAGACCTCATTCATTAAAATCCATCCAGCCGCTGGGATGTTTCGAGGGTATAAAAAAATGCACATACCCATATACGCGTGAAACACATAACCCTTCTTGGCAGCCGGGTAATTAGACTTATTAATTAAAATTTGCAGGAATTATAACAACACCGATAAAATGACAATTTACCTTATAAAAATATAAACACACAGAAAAGCCAACTACGTGCATCTAAAATCACATCCACACAGAGGCCAATGGCAAGATAGGTAACGCGTTTGACTCCCACACCCGAGGTAGTGTGTTTGAACCACCTTGAAGGAAAATATAAACGACATAATTTTCCCCCTGTCAATAAATACAGAGGCTTCTAAAATGCTCAATAGATGTCACCACCGGTCGGTTTTTGCATTTTTCGAACAAGCACATTGGACGAAATTGGTATCCTCAAACAAGTAATAAAAGTAATTTCCTCAATTTGACGAAATGTTCTCTTGGAGCATTTCCCAGAAAACGGTTTCGTCAAAGACAAAAAAAATTCGTGAAATCTGAGTATCCACTTCTAAGTATATGGCTGCGAACTCTTACGCTTTTTTGTACTAAATTTTTGTAGTACGAAAAAGAGTAAGAGGTGGCAGCTATGGTTTAAATGAATAATCATAATTATTTTTTTTCTAAGTAACAATTAATCTACGAAAGTTCAATCGAACGTTTTACACATAAATTTTATTTTATAAGTTTTTATTCAATATTTACATCATTTATTACTCATAAATTTTTGTTATTTGCAAGCTTATTGAAACCACTTAACATAAAACGTATCTTTTATCATTTTATCTTCTTGTGACATAAATTAAGTCGAAATTGTAATTTAATTTCTTAATGAGTGATAATTACTTCACAAAACCTTTATAAAAAGCTGGAAATAGTTCAACAAGTATATTTCAAAACACTTTTTTTATTTTTTATTTAAATAAACGGGTATCAGTAAAATTTTATTAGTTTTGTTTTTACGGCACAATAATGTAATTTTAATTTTTTTTTTTTATTCATAAAGTGTTTTGTGGCTTCCTACCGTTTTCGTATGCGTCGTTGTATGATAACAAGAGGCGGTTCCCGTTTAGGCTAGAAATCTATAACATTTTTGCATGAAAAGTCTTTTTCCACCAGAAATTTCTAAATGTAAAATTTCCCTTATTTAATCGCTAGGTTCAGTCACCGAATTTTCAACAATTTTGAATCAAAGTTTAATTAAATAAAACATTGGATATAAATGAATTAATATTGAAAAGAAGCGTTGGCGGGAAAAAAATATATTTATGTCCTTTTCCCAATGTATATATTTTTTAAGTCTGCTGTTTTCACCAAATAAATTTATTTCCGTGTTTATATATATAAAACCTATATAAAATCAGTTCCAGCCTACAAAAATTCATAGTTAGGATAAAACTACAGTCACCTGAAAATGCCTTAACCCCTTCGAGGGCGATGGTTCATTTTTGGACCACTTAATTTTAATTGCTAAATGCCACATAGGCACCAGAATATTGGAATGAAAAATTTCTTTTTATTAAGTACTTGAACAAACTTGTAAAAAGTCCCTGCGGCTTTCGATTGAGTTTGACGCATTTTTTGCAGCTCCGCCAAAGTTTCCTATTTAACTGGTAATTATTCATTTTTTTGACTTAGTAGCACATGCATGTTTATTTCCTATCAAATATTGTTCATTTCTATATGATTTTTCTGTAATTTGCCTACTTTAAACTTATTTCTTATGACTTTGTAAATTTTTGTTCATTGCCGAGGCCTAATTTAGTGCTCGCGGCATCAGTTAGTTTGCTATTTCATATATACTTCTGTTATTTACGTTTATTTTTAATTATTTTCAAAGTTTATTACCTTCGGCTTTCAATTAGCTTCAGTCTGTTGTATTTTCTTTATTAGTTCCTGATTAATTAGCGGTTTATTTTGGCTTTTTGTGTCCGGTGGGCGTTTCCCGCTGCGTTTGTTTTGATCGCCATCTTGCTTCATTGTAGAGTTGAGCTGTGTCATGCTACTGTCGGACTAATATTTTGTAGTGTGTTGGAGATTTTGTATTATGGAGTTAGCCTTGTTTAAATACTTTCAATTAACTTTGTTATTTTAATCTGTACTTGATATAGATTTTATTTGTTGCTGGGTTACGCATTAAGTTGTGTAGTGTGTTGGAGATTTGGTATATGGAGTGAGCCTTGTCTAAATGCTTTAAATTTAATCTGTACTTGTTTTAGATTATATATTGTTGCTGGGTTACGCTTTGAGTTCTGCAGTGTAGTGGAGATTTTGTATTATGGAGCTAGTCTTGTCTAAATGCTTTACATTTATTTTGTTAATTTAATCTGGACTTGGTTCAGTTTGTGTGTGGTTTCTAGGGTACGCTTTGAGATTTGTAGATTATTTGGTTATTTTTATCACATGTTCTGTGTATTTGGCGGTTGGCATTTTGGGTTTTTTTTTCCAGTTTTAGTAGTTTTGCTTCACTTTGGTTCATTTGTCTATTTGTCGATCCAGCTGGGTGGCTATATATATATACACTGAGAGTTTGTTCCGTTTGTGACCAGCTGCTTGTCCTTCTACGTCATTCTGTGGTAGTTTTGTCCTTGTAATTGTTCATTGGTAATGGGGAAGTTGGAGAATTTACTGGAGGAAATAGAGGAATTGGAGTTTCCAACCTCTATTAGAAAAGTTCAATCATTTCTTTATGAGACTTTGGAGAATCAGCGGAACAAAGGTGGGAAAGTGACTGAAAATATTATGACAACTGTCAGACATTGTTTCGACTACATTTCTGAAAGATTGGTTAAGGCTCACAGGGACTGTGTTGCC